>PVKA01008053.1:0-74762 GCA_004027165.1 Ctenomys sociabilis | reverse complement strand
GTTATCTCCCCAGCCCCAGTCCTTTTTTTTTTTTTTTGTCTTTTTGAGACAGGGTCTCACTATGCAGTTCAGGCTGGCTTTAAGCTCACTTTGTAGCTCAGGCTGGTCACGAACTCACAACTATCCTCCTGCCTCAGCCTCCCGAGTGCTGGGATTTACAGGCCTGCGCCACCATGCCCGGCAGCCCCAGTCCTTCATATCTTATCTGGACTACCTGCCCATAGGGTAGGTAGCACCTACACCCAGAGTGGACACCCTTAATTGTAAGCAGAACTGTACAAAGCCAATCAGTGGACTAATTTAGTAATCACACACGCCCTTAATCCCAGCACACACAGTCTAGATCCACCCACCTCAAAAAAGCCTCTCCTATGACTGCATGAGGCTTTGAGGGAACATTGAGACACAAGCTATAACACCCATACCTCTTGGATCTGTAATAGTTATGTTTGGAACGCACTGCCTATTAAAAACTTTTATGCCCTTCCCATCCTATCAGTGCTACTGATTGAACCTAGGGCCTTGCACATGCTATTCATTCTGCCAGTCACCTGTGTCCCTTTTGAAACATTCCTTATCTTGAAAATGTTGGGTGACATTATTCTATGAAAACCAAGTACATAAGTGCATAAATTTTATTTTTAAAAGTTATATTAATGGATGTGGTGACACACACCTGTAATCCCTGCAATTAGGAGGCTGAAGCAGGATGATCACTGAGGCCACCCTGGGCTACCTAGTGAGTGTAAAGCCAGCCTGAACTACATAGAAAGGCCCTATCTCAAAAAATCAATCAATTTTATTGATAATGAAAAAGTGTAATCTAAACAAGTTTGTAAGTTATTTGTAAAAGTTCTAAAGCATATTTGTTATCTCTGTATCTCAATTTTCCTGTTAAAGAAGAGATAATAGTACTGTACCTACCTCTAGGGGTTTGTTTGGGAGTACATGGATTAATGGTATTTACAATGTTTTGTACAAAAGCACTGCCAACTTTATCTGTTGTTATTGTTGTCCTTTTTATTATATTTTGAAAGTGGTGACATTATTTTAACTTTGTTCTTTCTATTCAGATGACCTGTGTAGAAAAGGCGGGAACAGATGAGAAAATGCTTATGAAAGTCTTTCGCTGTTTGGGAAGTTGGTTTAACTTGGGCGTTTTGGATAGTAACTTCATGGCTAATAATAAGTTACTAGCACTCCTTTTTGAGATTTTGGTAAGTACTAGTTTTGCTTGTCACAGTATTCCCACTATAGCCACTTTTAGTAACTAGCCTTCTGGGACACAGTAAGTTTTCATAGTACTGCATAGTGCTGGAAAGTAAATTATAAGAAGAAATAATTTCTTTTCCTTGTTATTAATGTACCAAATGCTGTTAGTTTTATAATATTATATTTGTTTTGTTTTTGAGAAGAGTTTAACAGTGTAGTGCAGGCTGACCTTGAACTCACTATGTACCTGAGGATGGCCTTGAACTGGAGTTCACTACCACTTGCTAGAAGAATGTTTCCAGGGTCAGACTGCAATATGATATTTTTTATATCATTTCATTGAAAATATGCCATATTATAGTTTGCTTTAAGTTTTTTTTTTCTTTTTCTTTTTCTTTAAGTCTTAACTACAATTGGGCCAGCCAAATAGCTCAGTGGATTAAAGAGCCTGCAAGCAGGCCCAGGGATGGGAGAGGTTCAATCCTTGGGCCTGCCATGCAGCCCCACCTCTGGGGTATGCTGAGATGCAATTGAGACTGGGCTCGGTGGTGCATACCTGTAATCCCAGCTCTTGGGAGGCTGTAAACAGGCAGATCACTATGAGTCTGATCTAGAAATGAGACCCTGAGTGCCCCATAAACCCTTCCCTAAAATATAAAAAACAAAGAAGGGTAAATTTGAACTTTTACCTTTTTTTAGCCTAATTTAATATCTAGTAATATAAATTACATAGTTGAGCCACCACTCAGTCTTAAGGGTAATTTAATGTGCTGGGTGTCATGGCTTATGCCTATAATCCTAGTGTTCGGGAGGCTGAGGCAGGGGCATCCCTGCAAGTCAGGGACTAGCCTGGGCTTGAAGCCCTGTCTCCGAAAAACAAAATCAAACTAAAGAATAACAATAATTTGTATCTGTGCTGTCCAACCATGCTTATGTAATTTTTTTTCCTCCTGGAGATTCTCAGTTTTAATTTGGGAGACTATTATCTCTTCACTAATTTACCCCAACTTCTCAACTAAACCCTTCATGTTTGTTGTTTTGTTTTGCTGTTTTTTCAGTGCTGGGATTATAGATGTAATCCACCATGCTCAGCTCAACTGTATTCTTTGTTGTTTATTCAAATTTTTTTGAGACAGGGTCTCACTATGTAGTCCAGGTTGGTCTGGAACTCACAGTGATCTTCTGGCCTAAGCTCCCCAAGAGCAGCACCACACCTGGCTCAGGTGTGTCTTCTTTTATTTATTTTTTTATTTTTTATTTTTTAAAGTTTATTTATTTGGGCAGAACCGGGGATTGAACTCAGGCCCTTGCACTTGCCAGGAAGGAGCTTTTTCCACTGAGCCGTCTCCCCGACCCCAAAATATCATTTTATTAGTGTATGGTATCAATTTCTTTTTCTTGGCAGAACTGGGGATTGAACTCATGCCCTTGTGCTTGCCAGGGAAGCACTTATTCCACTGAGCCATTCCCCGGCCTCTTATTCTTTTAAATAAGAATCCTAAAGCTCCCTGCCTTAACCTTCTGATCTGTTCTGATTGTTCTTTAGATCTGTTCCTTGTACTATGCTTTCTGTTGTTTTTTACTTTCTCAAATAATTTCCTTGAAAAGGATTCACAGAAAGTAAGCCAGTGTTCACATCCCAAGAAATATTTTTGCTGGGTGTGGTCACCCTTGCCTATAATCCCAGCACTCCACAGGCTGAAGCAGAAGGATCACTGTGAGTTGGAGGCCAGCGTAGGCTACACAGTTAAGTTGAAGGCCAGCCTAAATAAACTACACAGACCTTGTCTCAAAAGTTTTTTAAATTTTGTTTTTCGTTTTTGAGTAATGGTTTGGGTAGGTGTAGGGTTTTAAGTTTTGTTTTTTTTCTTTTTTTGAGATAGTTTCTTGCTATGCAGTTTGGGCTGGCTTTGTGTTCACTTCTGTAGTCCCCAGGCTGGTCTCAAACTCAAATTCAGTTTTGTCTCAACCTTCTGAGTGCTGGGATTGTAGGTGTGCACCACCACACCTGATTGAGAGGAAGTGCAAGGCATGTGGGGCTGGGATTGAACTTGGGACCGTGCACTTTCCAGGCAAGCACTTATGATGCTGAACTATCTCTCTGCCCCTGATTTTTTTAATTCAGCATTATTAAGGTCTTGATCTCAATACCCTGTCATTATTAATGAGAAGTTAGAGAACTGTTTGATTTTCCTTTTAATTTATCTTCCTCAGAAACTTCAAGAACTGTTTAACTATGGTATTCTGACATTTCCTGTATGCCAAACAAATCAGACATTTTTGAACTATATTTAGGTGAGATGTATTTAGGAGTGGCTTTTAGAAGCCTTGAGCCCTTTCATTTTAGGTGGTACTTGTATATCAGAAAGAGAATGGAAAAGAAGTATGCAAACAAAAATAGGGTGGAGAACAAAACCATGGCATTCTGTTTGAAGGGGTAGGTATGATCAAAAACATGGAGATTAGAAATAAGGTGACAGTGAGTGAGGTTCAAAAATGTCTTACTTGTTTGGCATACAGGAAAATAGCAGTAGGGAAGATTGGTGTCCTGTGGAAGCCAGGACTTCTGGGCTGCTACGTTCTTAAAGTACATATCCAGAAAAGGCTATTACGGTTTTCCTATTACTTGGATTACAATAACCATATTTCTTATCTCTCTGTGCTGCCCAGCAACAGGATAAAACCTCATCTAACCTACATGAAGCTGCTTCAGACTGTGTGTGCTCAGCTCTGTATGCGATAGAGAATGTGGAGACTAATTTACCATTAGCCATGCAACTCTTTCAGGGAGTCCTGACATTGGAGACTGCCTATCATATGGCTGTGGCACGTGAAGATTTAGACAAGTGAGTAACTAAAGCTGGGCCACTGGGTTTATCTATAGTCTGCTGTTCTTTTAAGTCACATTTAAGATTTTTAGTTTTTATGTGTTGAGTCACACATACTTAATGCTCTAATAAGTAAATACTGTATCATGAGCTACATCCCTAAGCTGTGGTTAAATCACTTCATTGTATAGCTATCACTTGTGATTCTCAGTGTTCTGTTTAAATTTAAAAATTGTGTATTGTGGGCCTGGGAGATAGCTAAGTAGAATAAACAAAGGTCCTGAGTTGAATCCCTGGTACCACAAAAAAAAAAAAAAAAAAAAAAAAAAAAGAGTATTCTATGTTCTGTTATTCTTACCCAACCTAGAGTGGCAAATTGGATGTAGGAGAGGTTGGAGTTACTAATTATGGAAACTATTGAGATTTTGTACTTACAAAGGAAACAGTTGAAGTATCAAGGGTAAACTTTAAAACACAAATGGTAATTTGATGAGAATTTATATTGAACTATTTTAGTAATGGAGAATTTTTTTTACCCAGCAGAACCGAGGATTGAACTCAGACCCTTGCACTGCCAGGGAAGTGCTTATTCTACTGAGCCATCTCTCCAGCCAGTAATGGAGAAATTGAACTGACTTAACCAGTCATTTGCTTATCTATCTAGAAGTAGATGATCTACATAAAGGTGTCTGTTGTGGATACTATGATATAGCATACTGGATAATTTCTTAGGCTGAGGGATCTTTTATTCATTTGATTCATGGTGTCTGTGAGTGTATACAGTATCCAGATTTCTGACTTGCTGCTCTTATTCTCTTTCTTCTACAGAGTTCTGAATTACTGCCGTATTTTCACTGAACTGTGTGAAACTTTTCTTGAAAAAATTGTTTGTAGTCCAGGCCAAGGTCTTGGGGATCTGCGAACTCTGGAATTGCTTCTGATCTGTGCAGGACATCCTCAATATGAGGTAATGTCAGTGTTGTACTGAGGCCACATTTTACTAAGTTTTATATTCCATATTGTCTGTATTTCATTTCTTCATGCCCTGCATGTGTTCTTGAGAAATTGGTCTTGTTTTTAGTTACTGTGATGTAGGAATTATGTCTATATTGGAATTTTCTATTTTCTTACTTGGTAGGTTAACTTGGTAATCATCTCAAAGAATCTATTAGAAAGAAGCCTTTCTACCAAGCCCCTTTTCTAGCTGTCTTTTGTAGAGCTTAACAGCTAAAAGTTATACTGTATTTCTTAGTTTTTCTTTATTGTTACACAGTTGCTGAGATAAATAAAAAGGAAGGGCTGGGGAGATAGCTCCGATGGTCTAAGTTCCTGCCTGGCAAGCACAAAGACCCAGGTTCCCCCAGTACCGCATGCCATTGCTGGCCCCAAAACCCCAGCACCTTGTGGTGGGATGCACCTGTAGTCCCAGTGCTAGGGAGGCTGACACAGGAGGATCACTACAAATCAGAGCTAGCTGCATAGGGAGACTGTGCACTAAATAAATAGATAAATAAATAAATATATATATTTTAAATTTTACTTTAAAAAACAGATTTTCTCTCCCTTTGTCTTCTACCTTAAAAAGCAGGCAAATGAAATTAACCTGAGGCTTGTTGAATTATATTCAGGGATTTGCAGATAGATAGCTTGCCTGGTAAGAAAGAAGTATTCTAATCTCAAGTGTATAATGAAATGATTACAGAATTTCAGAAAAAGTTTCAAAAGACTTAAAAAAAGACATTTCTGTATCAGTTTATTTAAATTCACAATATATTATCCTGGGCCAGCCAAATAGCTCAGCAAATTAGAGCGCCTGTGGCCAGTTTGATTCCCAGGCCTGCCGAGCTGGCCCTGGCCCCAGGGCGCACTGAGATGGGCAATTGAGATGGGGAATGGTAGTGCATGCTTGTAATCCCATCTCTTGGGAGGCTGTAAACAGGCGAATCACTAAGAGTCCAATCTAGTAGTGAGACCCCAAACACCCTGTAGACCCTTCCCTAAAAAAAAAAAAAAAAAAAATCCTACTGGGCATGGTGGTTCATACCTATAATCCTCTCATTTGGGAGGTAGAGGCAGGAGGATC
Organism: Ctenomys sociabilis; assembly: GCA_004027165.1. Taxonomy (NCBI): domain Eukaryota; kingdom Metazoa; phylum Chordata; class Mammalia; order Rodentia; family Ctenomyidae; genus Ctenomys; species Ctenomys sociabilis. The sequence continues at coordinate 68,639 of PVKA01008053.1, read as the reverse complement.
TGAGACTAGCTTGGGCTACAAAGTGAGCTCAAGGCCAGCCTGAACTGCATAGTGAAACTCTGCCTCAAGAAAAAAATCCATTATACTTTGGAGGAAGCTATTCCAAGGATAGAAAGGAAGTGTAAAGCTGTTCATTCTAACTGGAGTTTGGGGACTAATTTGAAGAGATACTTGAGGGTATAAGATAATAAATCTTACCAGAGGAAAAGTGACTTTTTAACTTGTTCTATTTATGTATAAAAATGCATCTTCTTTCCTATATGACCTTAGTAATGATAATAAAATCATCCTTTCAGTCCTTTTTTTTTAAAAATGGGGTGTGTGTATGTATGTGTGTGCGTGCACGCGTGCGCAGGGTCTTACTGGCAGCTTGGACTCATAGTGATCCTCCTGTTTTCTGCCTCCCTAGTGCTGGGGCTGGGGTTATAGGCATGTACCACCGCACCCAGACTCCATTGCTGGCTCAGGGTGCTTGGGGGCAGGGCTGGCACCGCCCAAGGCGCCCGGGATTGAGCCCTGGCCCCTGTGCTAACCTAAGCAGGCACTTGGTTCACTGAACTGTATTGCTGGTCCTTCTTAGTCCTGTCCTGTCTTTTTTTTTTTTTTGGCGGAACCAGGGATTGAACTCCGGCCTTTGCGCTTGCCAGGGAAGGCTTATTCCACTGAGTCATCTCCCCTGCCCCTCTTAGTCCTTTTCTTATTAAAATAAACTGTGCTTTCTCTTTTTAATCTGACAGGTAGTAGAAATTTCCTTTAATTTTTGGTACCGACTGGGAGAGCATTTGTATAAAACTAATGATGAGGTCATACATGGAATCTTCAAGGCTTATATTCAGAGGTTGCTCCATGCCCTGGCTCGACACTGCCAGCTGGAACCAGACCATGTAAGTTCACTTCTTCAAATCTGGCATGCCATTGTCTTGAATTTTAGTATTATATTTGACACAGTGGATCAGATTGCAGTCCCTCATGGCATTATATATCTCTTTAGAATCTTGGTGATGACCTGGTCAAATGGTTTTTCAAATCATGCACCCATCCCTTTTAAAAAAAACAAGAACTTCAGAATCCTATCTTTCTATTATTTTAAAAGACTAACATGTAAATAAAAGTAGGCTTGCTCTGATTTAAATGATGCCATTTGTTCCTTTGCTAGTACCATTTCTCTTCCAAGTATTTTCTTATACTTGTTAGTGCTGTATAATTTGTATAGTGCTTTATAATTTTATCCATCATTTCATCTGAGACAACAATCATTCCCTCCATATTCTTTGAATTTAATTTTTCCATGTTAAAAGTAAGGTTGAGGGCTTGGGGAGGTAACTCAGCGTTCTAAGAGCCTGAATGGCAAGCACAAAGACTCAATATGCTGTGTCAGCCATAGAAACTGGATGTGGTGGTATGTGCCTATAATCCCAGTGCTGGGGAAGCTGACACAGGAAGATCACTATAAGTCTGAGCTGCGTAGGGAAACCTCTGTACCGAATGAATGAATGAATGAATGAATGAATGAATGAATGAAAAAGTGAAGTTGAACTAGATCAGTTCTCAGTAGTACTAAGGGCCTTTTCCAGGTATAACCTAATATTCTCATATAGGCTCTTACCTATGTGAACATTAATTGCTATCACTTTACGAACATAAGTATATTGTGATAGGAAGGATTTATACATAATTCTATTTTCTTTAAAAATTGTTGTGATAATGGAAGATTTTTAACAGTGAAGCTTCAGAGACTTGTTTACTACTAAAGAGTTGACCCTAGATAGGCTTATAATTACCACCTTTTCCGGGTTGCTTCTCACTTCTACCACCCCACATTTTTCCAAACATAGAAGAAGTATAGCTTGGAAAGATAAAGAAAGCTCACATATGAACTGAAGAGTTTCTTGTAGTAAACGTAGAGAATAGGTGATTTTGATTCAGCATACCCAACAGTTTGGGAGACCTTGTTCCCCTGTCATAAAGTATACTTTTTTTTTTTTCCTTTCATTTTATTGAAGTACAAATGTCACTCAGACAGTTTCAAGACACCTTAACAATACAGATTCGATAAATTAATACATTGCAAACTGTTTTCATAACATTTTGGTATTGTACAAGGTGCATATATGATATTATATTTACAGATATTATTTTAGCAGATATCTCTTATCAGTGAATTAAGAGTGTAGCTGCTTATTTTTTATACCTGAATTATATCAAAAATAAAGTATACTTATGTTTTAGGCAGCTTTTGTTCATTGGATTATAATTGCTTAATGGCATTTCTTCTGTTGATTTGATAGTAGTCACTGAAAGCCTCAGTCAGTTTAAAGTAAATGTTACCTGATTTAAATTTTCAGGAGGGTGTTCCTGAGGAAACAGATGACTTTGGAGAGTTTCGGATGAGGGTATCAGACCTGGTGAAGGACTTGATTTTCTTGATTGGGTCAATGGAATGTTTTGCTCAGGTAAGCTTCTATGGAGATCTTGAGCCAATTTTATTGGTCACCCCTATGCCTTCTATAAATGTTCTATTTCTTTCCTTCAAGTTCAGTGGCTAAATGGGGTTATAGATATGCAGGTGCCTACCACATTGCCTGGCATATAGTTTATTCAGTATCAATCCAATTACAATCCATAGGTAATTTAGTGATAGTGTAGTCTGTCACACTTGCTAGTGATAGCTGTTCCTTGGTGCAGCTGGATAGAAGTTGATTTGCCTACAGGATACTTACAGGGAATTTGGACCTAGCCAGGAAAAATAGGCAAGTTTTCGTGGTTTAATAATTTTATACCTGCTCTTGTCAGTTCTTCTAGTTATTTGGCATTTACTTTTTCTTCCCTGTACAGTTTTCATCCTAGAAATGATATTTGATTTGTAGTCTTGGTTTTCCTGACAATCAGTTGCAATCGTTATTTCATAGTACTTACCATTAGCATAATTTGAGGTGATTTTTGTGTTGATGGATTGCATTCTAATGAGGCTAGGTTTCTCTTTTGTTAAAAAAAAAATCTACTTGTTCATCTTCTAAGCAGCTTTTATAGGAACTGAAACTATACTGCCAGGATTGATGCAGACAAATAGTTGAAACAGTAGAAAAGTAAAGATAATATATGTGTAGCAGATTTATATGTGTCCTCATTTTAAGTGTGCTTTTGTATTTATCATCTGTTAGGAACAGGAAAAAGACTTGTATAATGTGTTTTATTTTTCCATAATATTCATTTCCTGGGGGCAGACGATAATCTTGATAAATTCTTTGGAATATAAATGGGTTTATTTCAAACATTAAAATGATTATTCTAGTTAATGAGGATGTGAAAAATGAAAATAATATTCTTATGTAGCCCTAAGAGATAATGAGATTTAGAAACAGGGAGCTGGATTTTTTCTAACTGTATTTTTTAATTTTTATTTGCTTTGGAATTATTTTCCTTTTAATGGATCCATAATGCAACTCTTCTTCTCTAGTTATATTCTACTCTGAAAGAAGGCAACCCACCCTGGGAGGTGACAGAAGCGGTTCTCTTTATCATGGCTGCTATAGCAAAGAGTGTTGATCCGTGAGTGTCTAATGTCTTTTGCTGGGAACTCTTAAATATCAAAAAGAAGAAGTATTACACCACTTTTCTCTTATATGCTGTATGGTTAGAAATCTCAAGAGTGTGCGTTACTTCTGTAGTGTTCTTGTCTTCTGACTTCTAGAGTCTTGTTGAGGGTGGCCTATATTCTTATGCCATGTTTTACCTATATTTTATAGAGTTAAAATGATTTACCCTCATGCTAGGGATAGAATCTGATCTATTTTTCTAACTGAGGCTCTCATTTCAAAGTAGGTATGATCAAGAATTTGTTATGAGTATTAAATTGCTGGTACTTGTTTAAAAGTAATTGAACAGGCATTAATATGACTACTACTACTTTGGTGACCTTGTTGGTTTTTTGTTTTGTTTTTTTGGCAGTACTAGGGATTGAACTTGGGACCTTGAGCTTGTCAGGCAGGCGCTTATGCTGCTGAGCTATCTCCCCAGCCCTCATGACCTTGTCTAAATTACCAATATTAAACAATTTTTAATTATGTTGTATCCCAGTTTTTCTTAGAGAATCATTTAGGAATTTTAGCAAGGCATAAGCCTCTTTTTACCTAAAAGAATAGCAAATCTAAAAGGTAGTGATTGTTATTATTACCACTGAAATTTTTTGTTAGATTTCTGATTACTTAGCATAGAAATTCTATTTGTGACCTGAATCCTTACAGACAAAATTTACTTTATGTCATGAGTTTATATGTTGATATTAGAAAGATGGGTTAAGGTGCTTCTTTCTCGGTTATTTTTCTAGGTTTAGTCAATGAGGTTTTTCATTGATTCTAATCCAGGAATATTAAGAGTTAAGGTTTTATTTTTCTCTATTAAGTTTTGGTCTTAAATTGCATACTATATACTATTTGCTTTTAAAACTATTTTGCTGTCTTTGGAACTTTCTGTGACAGTCTGAAGATTTTTAAAATTATTAATTCTGGGTGTGGTGGCCCACACCTGTAATTCCAATATTTAGGAGGCTGAAGCAGGAAGATTATTGTAAGTTGGAGGCCAGCCTGATCTAAGTAGTGAGTTCAAGGCCAGTCTGAACTACATAGGGAACCTCATCTCAAAACAAAACAAAAAATCTTAATGTTCTGAAAATTTTAAACAGGATGGATAGTCTTCATTAATTAGCTTATTGTCCCAAGGGAACAAAAGACATAAATAAGAGAAAATTTTCTATTATTTGTGTATATGTATGTCTAGCCAGTTGCATTATAATTTTTTAGTCCATTGAAAGGAATTAATGGACCTAGTTATCAGCAGGGGGTGCTCTTATACTAATCCAGTATATTTACATTTTAAACATCTTCTTTTCTGGATTAAGTTATGTTACTTTGGGGCATCCTCCACTTTCTTCTTCTTCTTTTTTTTAAATTTGGTGCCAGGAATCTAACTCAGGACCTTATACTTGCTAGGCAGGCATTATGCCACTGAGCTACGTCGCTGGCACCTCCACTCTGTTTAAAAGAACTTCAGCAAGCATAATTTGGGAGTGGGATAAGTTCATAGAGCTGTGGAAAGTGCTAGTTAACTTTATTTTTCCCTTGTGTCCCAATTAGGGAACTTTAGTCTATTCCTAAGCTTTTTTCCTTGTTCTTTCAGTTAGTGAGCTGGCCTATCTATACTTTTCTGGTTTTAAAGTTCTCAGTATCCAGCTATAAGAAATCTTTTGGAAAATAATAGCTAATGGAAAAGTGAACTATGAAAGTTATTCATTTAGCCATCCAGCCATATGTTTTGAGTGCCCACTATGTGCCAGGCACTGTTCTAGGTGCCGCAGATAGTAGAATAAATGGAATAGGTTTTTTATAAGATACTTATTCCCAGTAAGTTTCTGTCTCTCCTATTGGAAGAATCTCTCTTTGATAGCATGATGAGTCTTTAACCAATTTAGCCATTCTTCTGGCATTCAGAAGATTAAGGAGTAGTATGCTTCTCCCCAAACAATTATATCCTTCATTTATGTCTCTTTTTTTAAGTTTGAAAAACATTCACACTTAGTATTTAAAGCAAAAAATCCGAATGGTTGTTTATTTATGAAGTCCTTCAGCAATTTGATGTTTCATTTCAGCCAGTTACTTTGCCAGACCATAACCTCTGAAGTCAGTAATTTAAATACTTGCTTTCTGTACTTAGGGAGAACAACCTAACACTTGTGGAAGTCCTAGAAGGAGTTGTCCGTCTCCCAGAGACTGTGCATACAGCTGTGCGATATACTAGTATTGAGCTAGTTGGCGAAATGAGTGAAGTGGTTGATCGAAATCCTCAGTTCCTTGGTATGTGTGAACTCTCCTCTGTTGTTGCTACTTGTGATTTTTCTGATTTTTTCCTCCTCTGTCCTTTTTTTTCAGCTTTTGGATTGTTTTTGACAGGTGGAATATTTGTAGGCACTTAGAGTAAGTATATTGTAAGTTGCTTAGTTGAGGGGAACATTTATAATTGATTAGATATACAGATAAGGAAGTTGTTTGAGGCTGGTAGTCTGTTTAATCATGAAGAGTGTTAAATATATATTCTTTATGTTCCGTTTAAAAACTAAGAATTATTCAAAACTAGAAAAATACAAATTAAGAGTATTGAATTATATTACCTCTGGCACTGGCCCTTTGTTTTTTGGTTTTTTTTTTGCACTTGCCCTTTGGACCTGCAAAAATAACAAAAGGTTATATAAAATAACTTTAGAATTAAAGGTAAAATTAGAAATCAGTTATCTTAACCTCCTCATACAGATATAGGTACTAAGACCCAAAGAAAATAATTTATCCAGAGTGACTGATACAAATATAGATATAGATAGATAGATAGATACTTCACTCATATCAAGCATCTGAAAGGAAAGAATGTATTCCAACAATTTAAGAATCCCAAAATTTAGAGGCCAGGGAGCTGGCTCAGTAGAATAAGTGCTTCCCTTACAAGTGCAAGGGCCTGAGTTCAAACCCCAGTTCTGCCCAAAAAAAAGAATCCCAAAATTTGTGAATAATATTACATCCTTAAGTTTGATGTTTCCTTTGCAGTCTTATCACCTCTTCATTGATTTTATTTTACACAATCTATATCCTTTTAATAATTAAAACACTTAAAAAATGTGAGGGGCTAGCGAGATAGCTCAGTAGACTAAAGTGCCTGCGTAGGCAAGGTTAGGCAAGCACTGGGACCAAGGTGTGATCTCCATCACACGCTGTGCCAGCCCCCAGGGCATGCTAGCCCCACCCCTCACGGCAAGATGAGCTGGCCAGAATCCGTGTGTAGTGGCACATGCCTGTAATCCTAGTTCCAGGAATGCTGAAAACAGGAGGATCACTATGAGTCTGAACTGCGTAGTGAGACCCAGTAACAACCAAATACATTTTTTTAAAAATGTGTTCAATGTGGGTTTTTTTGTTTGGTTTGGTTTGGTTTTTCCATTTCTATGGTGGTCATGCTCACATGAATTTTTTTTTATTTTTTTCATTTTATGTATTTGGTACAGGGTCTTACTATGCAGCTCAGTTTCATAGTGAACCTCCTGTTTTCAACCTCCCCAGCGCTGGGAGTACAGGCATGCTCCTCCATCCCCAGACTCAGTTACCAGCTCAGCGGGCTTGAGGGATGGGGCTGGTGTGGCATGCAGGATCAGGGATGGAACCCTGGTCTCTGCACTTGCCAAAGCAGGCACTCAGTCCACTGAGCTATCTCCCTGGCCTGGACATGCTCACATTAAAATAGAAGTTATTTCCAAGTTGATTTTGGTACCAGGTATCACACTCAGGGCCTTGTGCTTACCAGGCAGGCATTTATGCCACTGAGAAATTTCCCCTGCCCTCAAAATGTTTTTAAAATGTCTATTTTCTAGTTCTTGAATCTTTTCCTTTGCATTATTTGCCCCAACTCTTTTTTGGTGGTAGTGCTGGGGATTGAGTCCAAGGGCCTTGTACATGTGAGGCAAGTATGTGTACTACTCTGGTATTCTTTTTGAATCTCTTCTACAAGGGGGAAAATGTTAATTTGTTTGTTTATTGTTTGATATAAAGATGGTGTCTCACTATCTGATCCTCTCCAATCAGCTTCCCAAGTAACTAGCATTATAGGCACACAGCACTGCACTCAGCTTGTTTGTGACCTTAATGTCTTCTGTTCATGTCTAGTCAGCAAAGCTAGGTTGAACTGCAGAATTTCCACTCAGCACTCTTGCATTGTCTCATCCAGATTTGTACCTCACCACTGAATAAATTGCTGTGTTCATACTCTTAAAAATATCCCGAACCACAAATACTTAGTGTGAGAACCAATAAAATCTTCGTGCTAGTTGTTGAACTATGTTCCAGATTTTAGGTCTTCTGAGTATTACGCTAAATGAGTATTACATTAAACAAGCTTGGGATGTTTGAAGGTAGAAGAGGCTGTGCTGGGTTGTTGTATTAATTGTTAGATCAAAAATGAAGATAAGCCGGGCATGGTGGCGCATGCCTGTAATCCCAGCACTCGGGAGGCTGAGGCAGGAGGATTGTTGTGAGTTCAAGACCAGCCTGAGCTACAAAGTGAGCTTAAGGCCAGCCTGAACTGCATAGTGAGACCCTGTCTCAAAAAGACAAAAAAAAAAAAAAAAAAAAAGAAGATAAATGGTTTGAAGTGGGCCTTAGCAACCTATTCTCTCAATTTCTTTGGGTTTTTTTTTTTTTTTTCATGGTTTTCTGTGAGTCCCTCTAAAATATAATCATCATCAAATGCTGTTTAACCATATGTGGTTTTCTTAGAGTTTTTCTGTTAAACATTTGAAATTTTTCTAAAGGAAAGTAAAATGATTAGAACTTTATAGAGAATTTACCTGTTCAAGAAAAAAATCATCTTTTCAACCAACTTTCTTTGAACATTTACATTTGGTAGAGGTAAACATAGTGAATAATTTATTTAGATGTGATAAAGATTTGTCTGCATGTTTTAAGGCCTTTTGTAAATAAAAAGAAATAAATATAACTGTCATCCTCATTAGTGTAGGACAGTGATGGTAATGTAAACACTGCTATAGGCTGTTTTACCTAGTGATTGATCTCTGGGCATAATGGTCACTCTGAGTTTTTTATTCTTTGTTACAGTATATATATTTCATAATTAGATGTCCATCTACTTCAGTTAGTGGTTGCCAAACTATGCCCATGAATAGGTAGAGTTAGAAGGAACAGTGGGTCAACCATGAGGGGAAAATGGGTGGTGAAACAGGCAGGATTTGGAATCAGGGCTGCCTGGCACTATATCAGCAAGATCAGCTCTGTTTTTCTATTGGAGAATCTAAATATATATTTTTAAAGAGTTCTTTTATACATATATAGACACACAAACTTCTTTTCTAACAGAATAGTTTTTCTTGAGTTCCACATATGTGTAATCTCTTTTTGGCTTTATTCTTTAGACCCTGTGTTGGGCTATTTGATGAAAGGCCTGTGTGAAAAGCCCCTGGCTTCTGCAGCAGCCAAAGCCATTCATAACATTTGCTCTGTCTGCCGAGATCACATGGCTCAGCACTTTAATGGACTCCTGGAGATTGCCCGGTCCCTTGACTCCTTCATGTTATCTCCAGAAGCTGCTGTAGGCTTACTAAAAGGTATTTCATTAATATGTTGACCAGTAACAATCTCCTCTAGGCCACTGGTTCTAGTTGTCTTACATAAGACATATATATTGCAGTTTTTCAGTTATAATATATGTAGTAATGCTGAAGGTAGCTTTTCTACTCAGAAGGGTGTTAACTGTGTGCTTGCATTTGTGTGTGTAGCATAGATTTAGATGTTGTGTAGAAACAACTCATTTGAACTAAACATAGTTGCTTTTTAAATTGGAGGAAGAACTAAAACAAGCTAAATAAGTAGGGAATGCTGTTCCAAAAAGATTAAGTGGAAATTGCAAGGTCATGTGCATGGATCAGTATGAAAAGTAGAAACAAGGGTCCTGCTGGCTCATTAGTCATCACTACTGGGCTACTTACACTATGAACGTGTCTGTACAGAGGCGAGCAGCTAGCATGGAGAGAGGCTCAGACTGATATTAGAAGAGCTAGAGATTGTAAGGTTAGGAAAAAAGACAGAAACAACTGCAAGCATGACAGTTTTTTTTTAACATTTAGAAGATTATGTTATAAAAAAAGGATCACACTTATTTTGTGAGTATTCACTTCTCAGCCATTCAGAGGGAAATCTTTCTAGCTGGCAAATTAGAAGGTTGGAGTGTTAACAAGTAAAGGATCAGGAAGTATGACCCGTGTTAGTATTTTTTGAGCCTATATATCAAACAGTCTTTACAGGAGTGTATGTCCTTATGTGTGAATGATTCTATCTCTTGTTTCTGTCACCATGTTCTTTACTAGCTCATGGAGCTATGCTGTTTTTCACAGATAATTCTTTTTGTACCACAGGTTTTCTTATTTTTCTGTATAGATATAAATAAGGCATTAAATCTGAGTCAGGTATTTTTGCTTGTCATGTAACCATGATGCTGAAATGGTGTCTTAACGTGAAGTAGAATGGTCTCCCTGTTATCAGTGATGTCTTCTATACGTAGAAATCTATTTGGGTCAGGGATTTAGCCCAGTGGCACAGTGCCTGCTTAACAAATGCAAGATCCTGAGTTTGATTCCTGGTACCAAAAAAAACAAAAAACAGACCCTATTTGGTACAGTTTTTTCTGTAGCAATGAATTTCAAAGGACATCATAATTAATTTATGTCCTCCCCACCTCCACCTCCCTCCCACACACAGTTTTAAGTCTAACCTGATAGATTTTTTTTCTTTTTGAGACAGGATCTTGGTATGCAGTTCAGACTGGTCTTGAGCTCATTTTGTAGCCCAGGGGCTGCCCTCAAACTCACAATGATCTTCCTGCCTCAGCTTTCCGAGTGCTGGGATTACAGGTGTATACCACCATACCTGGCATCATCAATAGATTTTATTTAATTAATTAATTTATTTTTTTTACAACAAAGTCTGTTTATTTTCTGGGCTCTCAGAACACAACACTGAACCTATGCTTTTTAAGAACCTGAGTAAAATGTATGTGCCTAGAAAAAGTACCTAATCACTCCAAAATATGAAAAGAAATAGCAAAATGGAAAAATACAAATATTTAGGAGTGTATATACTATAACAAGTAAATCTGTCAATAGATTTTAAACTGTTTTTTCTTTTTATTCACTTGTTGGGGCTGAGTTATTCTATTGAGTAAAATTTAAGTTGGAAAGAAAAAAATCACAAATGAGGGGTTTTTTTTTAACCTGGAAGGGCAATTGGCTAATATATAATCTTTCAGTTTAGGTAACGGTTGGTGGGGATTACAACAAGAGGGAGACTAAGTGATAGGGCTGAGCTTTATGTCTCCACTTATACCTAACATTTTTCTCTTTTTTTTTTTAACCTGTTGAGTTCCAAGTTAAAACTTGACTTGAGGAGGAGAGCTTTTATAAATTTTCTTTAAAGAAAAAAGGCAAACGTGATTGCTAATTTTCTGTTGATATTGCGTACCTCACAAATGGATAAACTGAATCTAAGGAGACTACACAGTAAATGACTAAAATTTTTGTCTTTGGTTCATTCTTTCTAAAAGCATTATGTCAGTATTTCTCAGACCTCTCTGATAAGAATTGCCTAAAGTGCTTATCAAAAACAGGCTCTTCCTGATCCACTAAATCAGAATCTCTGGGAAGGAAGAGAAACATTGTATTATGGTACATAAAAATAGCTTTGGTATAGGGCCAGCCATATAGCTCAGTGACTAAAGTGCCCATTTAGGCAGAGCACAGCGATCCCCAGCGTGTAGAGCAGTACCAGCCCTGCCCCCAAGATGCGCTGAGACTGCAATTGAGACTGGGCATGGTGGTGCACACCTGTAATCCCAGCACTTGGGAGGCTGAAAACAGGAGCATTACTACGAGTCCAGTCTATGTAGTGAGACCCTGTACTACATACATTAAAAAAATAATAATAATTAAGAATCATAGCTTTGTGGAGATGATTTGTAAAGTCTGACTAACTGGAAGGGAGGTATGTTTAAACATCTAAGAGCCAAAAGGCTGCTGAAAAGAAATATTTTTGTTTGTAAATATCAATGTAAAAGCCAGCCTGTAGTCTTCTAAGTCAAATTAAAAATAAATAAATAACAGTGCTATGATTTTAGAAATAACACTCTTTTTAAAAATGGACTCAATCAGCCTTTTCTGTTATCCTGTATAGTATATCCCATGTAGTTTAATTACTTCAATTTAGGTTTTATTTTCATCTTTATTTTTTAGGGACAGCACTTGTCTTAGCCAGATTACCTTTGGATAAGATTACTGAATGTCTTAGTGAACTATGTTCTGTTCAGGTTATGGCATTGAAAAAGGTAAGTCCAATTAAGTAATAAGTAATGAAACAAATACAAGAAGTTATTATGTTGGAAAGGACAAATTTTATTTATAGATTATCTATCATCTAGCTAGAGAAGTCAAGAGAATGAACTGAGAAATTATTAAAATTTAGTATGTCAGAATAACAGCATACAAAGAAAAAGTACAGTCATGCTTCCCTTTATGACAGGGATACATTCTGAGAAATTAATTAATAGGCAGTTTTGTAGCACAAGCATTAAAGTGCACTCACAAATAGGATAATCCAGTTACATCCGTGGCCTCTTGATGCAGTCATGAGATGTACAAGACTGCTTCCAGCACACTGCAGCATGCTGTTTTACAGTGAGCATCTCCTTTTAAGTGGGAACACTCTTTAAAGTAATGATAAAAAGTAGTGGTGAATACATAAACATGCAGCAGTCATTTAATATCAAGCACTGTACGTACACAGTTGTGAGTGCTGTGCTCTTGTACCACTAGCAGTGCAGTTGCTTCATTTATACCAGCATCACCACAAGACAGAACAGTGAAGTGTACTCTACTGTTACGACAACTATGAAGTTATTAGGAGAAAGGAATTTTTCAGCTCTATTACAGTCTTTGGGGACCATCATTTATTATATGTTCTGTCATTGACCAAAACATTGCTTACATAGTACTTGACTATTTCAAAAATAACGAGTCAGAAGATAAATGGGAAAAAAAAAATCATTCAAGTTAACAATCACACCTTTCTGGGTCTGGTGGTGTATGCCTGTAGTGTCAGCACACTGGTTGGCTGAGTCAGGAGGCTCACAAGTTTGAACCCAACCTGGGTTCTTAGGTGACCCTGTCTCAAAATATAAACTAAAAAGCGCCGTGAATGTAGCTCAGTGTCAATGCCCTGGTTTCAGTCCCCAGGACCACCACCAAAAGTTAGAGACAAAAATATGGTATGATCTATCATAAATAGCCATCCTTGAAGATTGTTTTATTTTTATATATTTGGTACAGGGTCTTGCTACATAGCTGAGACTCCTAGTGATTCTCCTGTTTTCAGCCTCCTCAGCACTGGGATTATAGGCATGAGCCACCATGCCGTCTCGGTGGCCACTCAGTGCACCCAGAGGTGGGGCCAGCACTGCATGCCATGCTTGAGATCAAACCCCAGTCCCTGCACTTTCCTAAGCAGGCTCTTAGTCCACTGAACTATTTCACCAGCTCCTTGAAGACTATTTTAAGATGTCACCTCATCCCCAGTTACATTTTTTAGGGCAATAAGAATAGACATACCAGTGGGATTTTTAGAACATCTTTAATAATATACTGGTAGGAGGGGGTGGGGAGATAGCTTAGTAGAATAAGCGCTTGTCTGGCAAGTGCAGGGTCCTGAGTTCCATCCCTGGCACTGGCTGGGCGTGGTGGCGCAGGCCTGTAATCCCAGCACTCGGGAGGCTGAGGCAGGAGGATTGTTGTGAGTTCAAGACCAGCCTGAGCTACAAAGTGAGCTTAAGGCCAGCCTGAGATGCATAGTGAGACCCTGTCTCAAAAAGACAAAAAAAATCATTTTGGGGGTAGGCAAAACTAACATTGTTCATTTATTCATTACATCTCCATTTTATTTTTTTATCATAATTTAAATAAGTGGGGAAAAAATCAAATGATACTGTTTTCTACTCCTGTGATCAGATAGTAAAATGTGTAATATGTATTCTTGGCCAGGATGCAGTAAGATGGACAAAAGTAATTGGACAATACAAATTCAAGATTGTACATTTTAAGTAATTTGTAGGCTCATTATAAGGAAATAGAGATAGACAAGGGTTGTTTAAAGATGTGTATGTTATTGTGCTGGCCCAGGAGTAGCTGAGACAGCAATTGAGACTGGGCATGGTGGTGGGGCCCTGTAATCAGAGCACTTGGGAGGCTGAAGACAGAATCACTAAGAATCTTATCTACGTAGTAAGATCCTGTAGACTCTGTACTAAATATATTTAAAAAAGAAAAGATGTTCATGTTGTGTTCGCTAACTTGCATATGTGACCACTGGATGTTACTGTTTTTTCTCTAGCTATTGTCTCAGGAGCCCAGCAATGGCATATCCTCGGATCCTACTGTGTTCTTAGATCGCCTAGCAGTAATATTTAGGTAAGAAGAGAGAGACTAGATTCCTTGCTTCAGTTGAAAACAAATGAAACCTACCTAAAGTTTTGGGGCAGACGCAAATTCTAAGAATTCATTTTTGGTAGATCTTTGTCAAATAACTTTTAAAAATATAATTGATTCATCTATTTCAATAGTTCTCAAACTTTGACATGTATTAGAATCATCTGGAGAATATATCAAAACACAGGTTGTTAGGAGCCAAGTCTTGAGCATCTTATTCTTTGAATCTTGGGTAGGACTTCAAAAGTTATATTTCTAGTTAAGTTCCCAAGTGTTGCTGTTGCTGCATGGTGTTTCAGAGACTATATTTGAAGTCATTGATGTATCTGTACCATCTATATATAGTGTGACACACAGACAGAAAATACTAATGAATTGTCCTTGGTGATCATGTAAAATTGATCACTCTTTGAAGTCAAAAGGAGCCAGTGATTAAAAAGGCATTTGAATGACTGTCAGCATGTATACCTGATTAAATTATATAATTCATAAATTTGTGAGACCCATAGATAGAACTATTTAGGTGAGTAAATAGAGTAATGGTTGCATAGAACCATGTGTAGATTAATTTGAGAGTTAAATTAAGGTGGTGTTTTCACTTATTAACTATTGTGAACAAATCTGGGTTGGTGCAATCCTTTGCTTATATAGAGAGCTCTGTTATGTGATTTTCTTTTTTTTCTTTTTTTTTTTTTTTTGTACTGGGGATCAAACTCAGGACCTTGTACTTGCCAGGCAGGCACTTATGCTGCTGAGCTGTCTCTCTGGACCTGTTACATGCCATTCTGATCCAGCTAACAACAACATTTATTTTTTTTTTTAGCAAATCAAAGGAAATTGGGGCCAGGGAGATGGCTCAGTGTAATAAGTACTTCCCTGGCAAGTGCAAGGGCCTGAGTTCCATCCCCAGTTCCACAAGAAAAGAGAGAGAGAGAGAGAGAGAGAGAGAGAGAGAGAGAGAGAGAGAGAGAGAGAGAGGAAATTTGCAATGGATGTAAATTCTTAAAGAAAAAAATATTTTTTAAATTTTTTTTTAATTGAGGAGTAGCTTGAGGTTAATAGTTAATCATGTAGTTATCTGACTGCTTTTCCTCAAATTAGTGGGCTGTAGAACTAAACAGGAGTTGGGTTTGACATTAATTTTAGGTCTATATTGTGTATCAATGAATTCAGACCAAAATTATGAGCAACATCTGTGACAGACTGCAGTTGCTAAAGCTTTATGTGTTTTAATGGTAGGATTGGGGCAGTACTTGTTTTTTGCTTTTGTTTTTGTTTTTAATGAGTAGAATATATTTATTGAGGAAAAGAAGTCTCCTGTCTGAGAGAGGGACAGGAGGGGACCCCCAAGTGGGTTGTCCTCTACTCTGTTTCTTATGATGAGTCATAGTCATACTGCTTGTGTATAGTTTTTTGGTGTTTTTTTTTTTTTTTTTTTTTTTTTTTTTTTTTTTTTTTTTTTTTTTGCTGTACCAGGGATTTAAATCAGGTTTTTGCGCTTGCCAGGGAAGCACTTATTCCACTGAACTATCTCCTCGCCCCCCCCCCTTTTTTTTTTCATAATGGAAAGAACTACATATTTAGGTTTATAAGGAGGAAAAATGGAAAAAAGTAAAAGGATTGGAAAAATAGTTCCTTATAGTTCATATAACTAGAGTTGGATAGAATTTGCATATTCTAGTGGAAGTGACTTAATGGTGGCAAAGAAAAGATAGGATAATTGAAAGTATGTGCTTGTTTTTGTATAACTGGAATGAGAGGAAAAGGTGCTGACGTAAATGATTCTACCGTCTGCTTTTCTTTCTATGGTAGCAGTTATACCAAGTAAGCAAGCAGGGTTCAACATCCTGGGTTCTCAGTGAAATTGCTCTTCTTTCACTATTTTGGGTCCTTGTCTATTCCCAGACACACCAATCCCATTGTGGAAAATGGACAGACTCATCCATGCCAAAAAGTCATACAGGAAGTAAGTGCTAATGGATGCCTGTGGAATCAAGGCTTTCTTCTTTTCCTTACAAGGCTTTGGGTAACTGGGTTTTGAAGGTACTGTCTTTCAGGTTGATGGGGAGATTCTAATTATTGATACAGTTTAAATTTCAGTGAAATGAGGGACAGATCAGCCAAATGTTTTTCACTTTAGATGTGATAACGAAACAGGCTATGGGGAAGTGTACATTGCCAGTGAAGTACAGATTAGCTGTGTGGCTAATGATAACATTTTTTCCCTTTTTGTGGTGATAGAGATCAAACCCAAGGCTTCATGTATGCTAGGCAAGACTAACAAAATGTTTTTAGCAAAGCTTGTTGTTTTCAGTTTCTTCCCAGTAGCGTACTTGCCTTATGCTTCTTTCACTACAGATAATCTGAGGAATAAGGACAATGGTTTTGAGAAATGCATTTTTGACTTCAGGTGTAAAATTGTATAAATACTAAGTATCCTTAATTGTTTTGTGGATGCAAGTGATCTGTTTTCTTAACCGTCCTTCTGGCTAAGGTCTACTTTCTTGGAACTATTTTAAGTATCTCATTACCTAAGATTTACTGTTTTCTCATTTTGGGAGTCTGAAGTTTAAGAAGATTAAAACTATTTTAAGTATCTCTCTGCCTAAAATTTATTGTGTTCTCTCTCTCTCTCTCCCCCTCTCCCCCAGAATCAGAGTATCTGTATTCTTATACAGAAAGTTTTATACAACTTATTTGAAGCTAAGTCACGTGTTACTAACTTAGGCACATCATTTTAAGTCTTTGTAGTTGATTATTTTCTTTTTTGTACTTTTTCACTTTTGACTCAGATATGGCCAGTTTTATCTGAGACTCTAAATAAGCACCGTGCTGATAATCGGATTGTAGAACGTTGTTGCAGATGCCTGCGTTTTGCTGTTCGCTGTGTAGGCAAAGGATCTGCAGCCCTGCTGCAGCCTCTAGTCACACAGGTAGGTTCCCTAAAGAGGAATTCAAACAGAATTTCAAATAGAAGCCTTTAGCACATGAACTTCTGGTAGAGTGCCTTTTTTTTGGCGGAACCGGGGATTGAACTCAGACCCTTGCCAGGGAAGCGCATATTCCACTGAGCCATCTCCTCAGCCCCTGGTAGAGTGCTTTTGACTTACTAATACAAACTAAAATATTCAGAAGAGACTAATGCTGATACTTGATGTGTTGTCTATTTGAGAAAACAGCCTGTACTCCATCCTGCATAATCATAGTTTGAATAGTTTAAATGAATAATTTAAGTTTAAATGAATCGTAGTTTGAATAGCAAAACATTCCAATGTGAAATTATGTGAAAAATGGTTCATACTCAGCCCTTATATACCAATGGGAAGCATTTTTATATTAATTTCCTTAGGGAAAAAAATATGCCAAGTCAAACTTTTATTCGTTTTCAGTTTGTTTTGCACATGGGTCTTTTATTTGTCAAAATTAAATTTGGCTCTTACTCATCACGATCTGTATGATATGGTAGTACTACTTGGGGTTTGGAGGCAGTTCAAGACCAGCCTGAGCGGCTGGGTGTGGTGGTGCACACTTGTAATCCCAGCACTTAGAACAGTTCAGGAGGATTGCTGAGTTGGAGGCTGCCTGAATTACATGGTGAAACCCTGTCTCAAAATAACAAAAAATAAGTAAATAAAAAGACCACCTGAGCAACTTTAATAGGCCCTGTCTCAAAATAAAAATAAGAACTCGGGGTGTAGCTCAGTGGTAGAATCCCTGCCATCATACATAATGGTAGTTTAATTCCCATAACTGTACCAAAAAAAAAAGTTTGATGCTGTGACTCACTACATATAGTATTCACATCTAGAATTGCTCCACATGGGATGCCTATGCTTAGACCACTAAGCAGTTTGTTTTGCTATTAACCTCAGAAAGGCCATAAACTTTGTGAGTGTAGCACATTTAAGTATTGCCCCCAGCCATTTTTATGCTACACTGGCAAAGCTGAGTTAGTCAGAAGACCGACTAGCCAGTCAGCGTGTCCCTTTTTTACAGTGTGGTCTTTTATGAAAGGTTCTCCAACCCCTGATTTAAATTATTCATTTGTAGAGCTCTCATTTCATATTTGTTCCATGCAATATACTGATGAAAGAGGCAGTTACTCTGTCATCCCACACTAAGCTCATAGTGTTAAATTTATATAAGATTAAAAAAAAAGATTAATACAAATGTCTTGTGATAGTATTTTAAATAGGTAAATATGCCTGCTTCTTAATTTTTGGAAGACAGTGGAGTTAAAAATTTTCTTTTTCTTTATTTTTTTCCACCCTTTGGTCCTGGGGATTGAAGCCAGGGCCTTCACACTGTGCTAAATATCCCTAGTCCTTCTTGAATCTTTTTTATATTGACATAGGATTTTACTTAAATTGCCTGGACTGGAACTTGCAGTCAACCTCTCAGAAGGTTGGGGTTACAGGTGTATTCTTTCATGCCTGACTACAAATAATTTAAATGTATATATTATACTAAGATTTTTAATCTGTTGAGATGCACATATTTTTGTTGGAAACAATGGTGTTTAATTAAAAGATGGCTTTAAAAACAACCTAAATGGTCCTTTCAGTTTCTCCAAGATTAATGCATTTGATAGTTTTATTGCTACTATGGTTGTATATACTGTTAATAAGACTTATTTCTACAATAGAAATAAATACAACCTTTAGAGATTGGATTTTTTTTTTTCCCCAGAACCAGGGATCAAACTCAGAACCTTGTGCTTATCAGAGGTTGGAATTTTTAAATCCTTTTTGAGATAGCATCTCACTCTAATTCAGGCTGGCCTTAAACTCCATGTGATCCTCCTGGCTCAGCCTAAATGCTGGGATTACAGGCATGTGCCACTATGTCTGGCAAGAGGTTTGGAAGGGAAAATTTAAGTATATAATGCTAGAGGTTTTTTTTTTTTTTTTTTCAATGTATTTAGTACAGAGGGTCTCACTACATAGATTGGACTCACAGTGATCCTCCTGTTTCCAGCCTCCCAAGCCTTGGGATTACAGCCACTACCACACCCAGTGTCTGTCTTTGCTTGGCCCAAGGGCAGGGCCCACATGTGCAGGGGTGGATGTTGAACCCTGGTCCATCTGCTGTGATAGCTGACTGGCCCATAATGCTAGAATTTTGCAAAGAGTCTATGAGCTGTCTAATGAGTTCCAGTTTCCTTTTTTATTTTTGGTGGAACTGGAGATTGAACTCAGGCCCTTGCACTTGCCAGGGAAGTACTTATTCTACTAAGCTATCTCCCTAGCCCTTGGGTTCCAGTTTCTAGACAGCTCTCTTACAATAGTTTTATCCACGGAAGATAAGGGTCAAAGGCTTCCTGAAATTTCAGCACTCCAGGAGACAGAGGCATGAAGATCACAAAGCAAAGCCCAGACAGGGCTGAACAAGACTCTATCTCAAAATAAAAGGCAGGATTGGAGGTGGGGATATAGTCCAGTGTGAAGGCCCTGGGTTGAATCCCATACCACTGCCTGCTCCACCACCACCACAAGAAAGAAAAAGGAAAGGAAAGAAAGAATAAAGGGAAGGGAGAAGAAATGAAATGAAAGATCAATGGCTAGAAAGAACTCTAAATAGAAAACTTGAAAATTATTGAGAAATTAAACCCTGAGTTTCAAAACATGTTACTGATAAGCTATATTGTATAACTATAAAGATACGAGACCAACCTGTCTGAATTTCTTCCTGGAAACAACTTTCTAGGTTGATACTTTCAGAAAGATGAAGAATTGAACCAAGTTTTGTTTTGTTCTATTCTTTTTTTCCTTGGTAGATGGTAAATGTGTACCATGTACATCAGCATTCCTGTTTCCTGTATCTTGGCAGCATCCTTGTGGATGAATATGGCATGGAAGAGGGCTGTCGACAGGGACTGCTAGACATGCTCCAGGTATATTTTTCTTGGGGAGAATAGATGCATCAGGCCTAGAGAATTAGTCTTAAGGCGTGTGTGTGTGTGTGTTCCTTACCATGTCTTTATATTTTCCCCGTATGTTATTGATTTCCTAATAGGAAGGTAAAATCTTGTTTTCTGAACAGGCCTACTTGGGGAAAAGGAGATTGAGTGCATGGGTATGATATGATAGGTATTTCTTCCTGCTTTGTATTCCCTAATAGTGTAGAATTGTGGTAGAGAGGAAAAGCAAATGAATTAAAAATATAGAATCTCCTATATAGAAACTCAAACATGATTTTATTTATTTATTTATGTGCTTATTTAAGCCTGAAAGAGCCAGTGAACTAATTTACTTAGTTGCAACAAAGTCTTTGGTATAAATAAGGACAGGCACTAGAGAAAACTCCTGATATCCTGCTTTTCCCTCCCTTCTGGTCACCTGCAGAGACTTGATAAGGGAATTAAAATACTCTTTTCCCCCCAAGATATCTTTTCATTTATAATTGACAGTTCACTATAATGAAAATTGCATGTACTCTGTTTGTGCCCTAGATCACATCTTTTAAAAATTTCTAAAATCTTGCTTTCAGAAGTTTCTAAAATTTTGATGGAACATCTACCAAGTTTCATCAACTGAAACTATGCCTTAAGCCTTTTCTGAAATGTAGATTTCATATGTGAAAACTATTTGAACTGGAAAAATTTTCTTTCTTGCCAATCTGCTTCCTGTAATCTTTCTTTTCCTACCTGTGCTTTCCTTTGTGTTTTTGTATTTATTGTAATATTTGGCACATCTATATGCCGAGACTTATGTATAAATAATTTCTTTTAAAATCACTGTTCTGCTTTAGGCACTGTGCATCCCCACCTTTCAGCTCCTGGAACAGCAGAGTGGCCTCCAGAATCACCCCGATACCGTAGATGACCTATTCAGGTTAGCCACCCGGTAAGTCTTTCTGAAGCTCATTTTTTTTGGGGGGGATGCTTTTTTTTTTTTCCTTAGTTGCTTATCCCCATTACTGCTTTCCTTCTCTGTAGAGTGAGGTTATTGGATGAGGTAGATTAATGATTCATATCCCAAAGTTAAATTGTGAACTGATATATCAACAGAGATGAGAAGGTTTTAGTGGGAATAGGGGCAAAGTAGCTGAGTTGCTCTTCTGAAGAAAAGAACACACATACAAGACAAAAAAATGTTTGTGATGGGCTGGGGGTTTAGCATGAAAGAGGCTCTGGGCTCAATTCCCAGCACCCAAAAAATCAGGTACTTAGTTCAAATACTTGTCTAGATTAACTTACCACCCCCAAAGGGTTAACTTTTCATCCTGTTGTGACTGAGTTTTCTTTGGGAAGCTTAGCATCCTTTAGGTATTTCAGAACAAAGGATTCCTAGGATTTTACGGAACTTAGAGGTTACCTGCTTATATGCTACCCTACCTGTCCGCCACCCTGTAGCATTGACAATATGAGTCTCCGCTTGAATTTTTTTCTTGGCCCCTAACTAAGGAATTTGTACCAAGTCAATGAACAACCAAGAGGTTGTACCCAGGTGCTTATACCTGCTTGGCAAGAACTTTATCACTGAAGCACAGCTCTGACTTTCTTTTTTTGGGGGGGGGAGTACCAGGGATTGAACTCAAGACCCTGTGTTTGCTAGGGAAGCACTTTCCTTTTAATTATTATATTACTTACTAATGTGAAGTTTGAGGTCAGCCTGAATACATAGCAAAACCCTATCTCAAAAAGACAAAAGCCAAAAAAAAAAAAGTGAGTTACTGGTTTTGGTTTTTTATTATTTGTTTTGGCTCCTTATATAGACTATTTATTGGATATAAAAAAATTTTAAAGAAAAAGATAACAGGGCTGGCGAGATAGCTGAGTGGTCTAAAGTCCCTGCTTAAGCACACGTAGGGACCATAGTTCAATGCCCAGCACCATATGCTGTGCTAACCCTGTCCCCGAAAAAAAAAAAAAAAGATGAGAGTATTTTCTGAATTTTTCCCCCATTTCTACAAAGAACATCTAGGGATTCATTTTTCCAAGGAAGATAGCCCAGGAAAACAGACTGATATATTGTTGGAATCAGTGAACCTGCATTTCTAGATCATAACCCAAATCAATAGTTCACCTCAGGATTCAACTCTGGTGGTATGTGCTCTGAGTTTTTACAAAAGTCCCATTCACCATAGAATCATATAGAATATGATTGCTACCCTAATAACTCTGTTTATTTTCTCCTTCTTCCCTACCATACCTAGCAACCACTGTTTCCCTGGTTTTGTCCTTTACCTTTACTACTTTTATAGCCATATCTTGTTATTTATACTCAACCTTTCTTTCAACATTAGGTTTATTCAGCGTAGCCCTGTCACCTTACTGAGGAGCCAAGTAGTCATCCCAATCTTACAGTGGGCCATTGCCTCTACTACCCTAGACCACCGGGATGCCAATGGTAGTGTCATGAGGTTCCTTCGAGACCTCATCCATACAGGAGTAGCCAATGATGTAAGTATAATCGTTGTACTTTTCTACTTTAGTTTTTTCTATCTCTTCCTTATTTGGGGAAAGAAGGGGCATTATCCTACTTAGATTCTTATTTGGTTTGTATGAGTAGACAGATAACATAGTGGATCATTCACTAATCTATCAGCTCCTAGATCTGAGACAGCTAAGTGCTACAGGCTATACGAAGTGGTCTAAAACTGTGTCTGTTGACAAAACATTTGGTCTATAATTGAATAGATAAATAGGCATGAAGAGTTAAATAACAATAAAAGGCAGTATTCGTTAAGATGAGTGGTAAAAGTCATGGTGATTTTGAGTGAAATCAAAATCCAGAGGGAAGGCTCTGGATATAAATGTATTGGGCCAACTTTCTGAAAGAAGAGGATTTGAGTGGGGTCATAAGAACTTGAATGGACTAGAAAGAAAAGGGTGATTTAAATGGCATAGAAAATTTGATTAGGAAAAGTCAAGATAGCACTTAAGTGTATAGTAGTTAAGAGGCTGGCTGCAGCAGTGAAGTGGTTCACAAGATTTTGTGAAATAGAATTGAAGGTGAGGTATAGTAGTGAAGATCTATGTGAATGGACTAGTTAGAAGAAAATAATCAGGGCTGAGGAGATGGCTCAGTAGAATAAGCTCTTCCCTGGCAAGTGCAAGGACTTGAGTTCAATCCTGGGTTCCACCAAAAATAAAAGAAGGAAGGTAGGAAGGGAAAAGAAAAGAAGAAAAAAAATAACCAATTGTTTTGATAGAAAAGGTTAGATAACCATTACAAGTATTCAATTCTTTGTTTTTTTGCAAAAGAAAATAGAGAAGATTGGGACAGGTAGGCAAAGAGGGGGAAATTGTTTTTAAGGAAATAAGGACTTACATGGGGGGAGTTGTGTTTTTTCCCCACAGAAAAATAATGTAGAAAATGCTAATTCAGTCCTAATCATTGCTTTTCTTCTGCCTTCTAATCATAGAACATATAATTTTTAAAATTGATCTCCTCTGACGCATACTGCCCATTTCTTGATAATCTATTTTCTTCCTGATGACAAAACATTTAATGGACTTTGACTCCAGCTGTTATTATATATATAATTTCCAAGAAAAGAGAAATTACGCTAAATAAGAAAGATCTTGTGTTTTTGTTTTGTTTTGTTTTTGCTGTTTGTTTGCAGTACTGGGGATTGAACTGAGGATCTTGTGCTTGCCAGGTAGACACTTAAGTTCTTGTTCTTTGGATAGTAAAAACCAGAACCACCAGTTATGTGATCTGCTTTCTTATAGCATGAAGATGACTTTGAATTACGGAAAGAACTGATTGGACAGGTGATGAACCAGCTTGGACAGCAGCTTGTCAGCCAACTGCTGCACACATGCTGCTTTTGTCTCCCCCCTTACACCTTACCAGATGTGGCTGAAGTGCTTTGGGAGATCATGCAGGTTGATAGACCGGTAAGATTCTTTCATAAGGAATAGGTGATTTAAAAAAAAAAGGAATATATGGTCATAATGGTCATATCTCTAAACATAACCGGCTTTAGTCCTTGAAGTTGACCATAACTTTGAAACTAAACCTGCCGTGTATGTCCTTGACATTCAATTTAGGCTCATTGCTATGTTTTGTTTGTTAATTTCTATTACTATATATTTGTATTGTATGAGTATATTCATCATAGATATTACTAAGTTGTGAAGATCTATATAAGGCCTATAATTCATTATCAAGTTATTAAAAGCATGTTTTTGTCACTGTCTTAAGATTTATGCTTTTTAGGGGTTGGGGAGATGGCTTAGTGGAATAAGTGCTTCCCTGGCAAGTGCAAGGGCCTGAGTTCAATCCCCGGTTCCTCAAAAAAAAAAAAAAGATTTATGCTTTTTATTAGCAGAAGTTAAGTATTAACCATTGGATTAGTACTGTGGCTAGACAACTGTGGAACTTTTCACTTGAGAGTTTCCCATATATCACTTATAGTGAGTTACAGATTATCCAAGAAATAATCACTTTGGACTCTTTCTATAGCACTTTATTATTCTCTGATGATAAATAAAGTCCAAGTAATCTCAGTTACAGCCATGTGATTATAATTTAAGTTATAAATGTATACCATGTCAAAGTTCTTCACATAGCAATGAAGTATAATATAGCCTGTGAATTTTGGATTTTTTGGCTTTTTAAGGCAGGGTCTCAGTACAGCCTTGCATTCATTATGTAGAGCCAGCTAGCTCCAAACTTGCTATTGCTCTCCTGCCTCAGTCTTCTGAGTTCTAGAATTGTAGACATGTACCACCATGCCTGGCTATTTTGTTTTGTGAGACAAGGTTTTGCTCTGTAGTACAGACTGGCCTCCAGCTTACAGTGATGTCCTGCCTTATCTTGTTGAGTGTAGGATTATAGGCACACATCACAACCATCTTGAGGTAGTGGGGAGGGCTTAACTATCTTTAAAAATGATACCTATAATTTTTTATGTGAAAGCTCTTCAGGAAAATACACAGTTGAACCTAGTTAAAGTTATATACTATTATTACAATTCCAGGACCATGGAAATGTAATGATTAATAGTATATAACAATACCTATCATTCACATCACTGTTTTTTAAATATATATATTCCATTTCAATCTAAAACAATAGCATTTCTGTAGAATTTAGATCACTTTGCTTATCCCAAAACAAAATACTTGGCCCATTAGCTATCATTTCCTAATCCCCATACTTACTCCTTTTTTTTTTTTTGAGATAAGGTCTTGCTATATATTCTAGGCTGGCCTAAAATCTCACTATCTATAGCCCAGCCTGGCCTGGAATTCATGGTGATCCTCTTGCTTCAGCCTCCTAAATATTGAGATTACATGCATGCACCACCACACCCAGCCATTTCAGCATTTTCTTTTCTTAAAAAAGCAGTTCCCTGCTTCCAGCCAACTAATTTCAAAATCACTTAAGAAATAAAATCTCTATCACCTGATTAAGCATTTTATAAATACACTTGGCTACTAAGAAACAGAAGACTTACTATGTAAATGATACTTTACAGAAACAATCTTAAACATACTGTTAAGGACCAACAGAAAAAAATGGGGAACTGAGTGAGTGTGTAGCTCATTGGTAGAGGACGTGTGTAGCATGTGCAAAGCTCTTGTGTTTGATTCCCAGCATCATAAGTAAAAGAAAAAATAATAGAAATGGCAGGTTTGGAGAGGAACAGAAATCAAGTAGCAGTGTGTTTGTAAAAGTTTATTGTGTAGATAGATACTTGATTGTCACATAAAAGTGATTTTTTTCTATGAAGATCAGTCCACAACTGAGTTTTTATGAAAAAATTCTTATGAGTTTAGGTTGCCTATATATATAAATGAATTAATTTTGTAAGTAACATATGTGCCAAAAGAAAGGGCCAGCCAGATAGCTCAGCAGATTAAAGCATCTGCTTAGGCAGGCACAGGGGCTATGGTTGGTTCGTGGCCTGCTGTGCTTGCCCCACCCCTGGGGTGCACTGGGATGGCGATTGAGACTGGGCAAGGTGGCATGCACCTATAATCCCAGTGCTTGGGAGGCTGAAAAACAGGAGGATCAGTCTGAATCCAATCTATGTAGTGAGACCCTATAGACCCTGTACTAAATACATAAAAAGTAGCCAGTAATGGTGCTACACACTAGTAATGCCAGCAGTCAAAGGAAGCAAGAGGATTGGCATGAGTTTTAGGTCAGCCTGAACTACATAGTTGAGACTCTCTAAAAAAAATTCATATTCTTCACAGCACTTTCTTGTATCAAAATTGAGTATCCTTTGTGCCCTATTTCTTTTTTTTGTCTTTTTGAGACAGGGTCTCACTATGCAATTCAAGCTGACCGTAAGCTCACTTTGTAGCTCAGGCTGGTCTCGAACTCACAACAATCCTCCTGCCTCAGCCTCCCAAGTGCTGGGATTATAGGCATGCGCCACCACGCCCGCCTTGTGCCCTATTTCTTCGTTGGATGTCCATCTGTAGTAAAATCATTCAGTGTTTTCAGCTATGTTTTTCAGAATTCTTTACTGGATGATAATAAAGGGCCATTAATTATGTCTACTTAATTAATTTTTACCTTTTAATTTAATACTTGGTTGTTTTCACGGGAGTGGGGGCACTATAGTTAACTCATAGTCCCATATTTGGACTGCCAGAATGTTAATTTAATGATCCTGTTTTGAAACTTTTGCCCCTAAAGGTTTTTTTTCTCTCTTTGAGTGTTCTATTGTTAAGCATTTATGTTAAAATATGTACTTTTGCATTGGTCTATTATGATTATAAATAAACATGATGAGGAAATGCATAATATTAAAAAGTAGGTGTAAAAAGGTAATTTTATAGCTGAAAACTGACCAAAGTATACGTCACACTTAAAAAAAAGAGAAGAAAAATTAGAGCTGACTGAAAAGGAGAACAGTTAAGCTGAAAATAACCCAGAGAAAGTCTCTAGAATTTTGATTTTTAGTTTGAAGAGGAAGGAAATAAAGGAGGTAGACAATTTTTGTGTATGTGGAAGCTTCAAAGAAATTCTACTCAGAAATAAATAAATGTTCTTAAATAACAACAAACATGAGATTCTCTAACCAAGAGCATAGGCAAGTACCACAGGGAACTGAATGGATATAACTTAAACTGTCTCAGCCTCCCTAGTACTAAGATTACAGGTGTACACCATGCCTGGCTATGATGTGCTTATTTAGCTTATTTATTGTTCTCTCTCTCTCTCTCTCTCTCTCTCTCTCTCTCTCTCTCTCTCTCTCTCTCTCTCTCTCTCTCTCTCTCTCTCCCACCAGGGCTTGAACTTAGGCCCTTGAGCTTGCCAGGGAAGCGCTTATTCCACTGGGCCATCTCCCTGGCCCCCTTGTTTCTTTTCTTAATAAACTTTTTATTATGGTAGTAACACTAACTCACTGTAGAAGAACAA
Source organism: Ctenomys sociabilis (assembly GCA_004027165.1). Lineage (NCBI taxonomy): Eukaryota > Metazoa > Chordata > Mammalia > Rodentia > Ctenomyidae > Ctenomys > Ctenomys sociabilis. The sequence continues at coordinate 41,234 of PVKA01008053.1, read as the reverse complement.
TAAAGAATTCATCTGCATATTCCTAAGTATTGCAGTTTGTGCTAATAATAAAACTATATCTGGTGCTTTGAGTTCATTTCTTCTTGATATATTAGGCACTGATGCCATTATGAAGGCTGGCATCAAAAACAAAAATTTCTCATCTGCCAACATCTTTTTTATTTTTTTAGTATATTTGCATGCATAATGGTTACGGTTCATCATCATCTACCAAATTCTAAATTCTATATTGTTCCTTTTTTTTTTTCTTTTGTCTTTTTGAGGCAGGGTCTTGTTATGGAGCTCAGGTTGGCCTTAAGCTCACTTTGTAGCCCAGGCTAGTCTTGAACTCACAGTGATGCTCCTGCCTCTGCCTCCTGAGTGTTTGATTACAGAAATGTACCATCGCCCCCAGCTTAACTTCTATATTTTTCTATCAGTTCTTTTGTGTTAAAGCTGTAGGTGCTCATGATGGCTTTTTATGACCATGTTTTGAAGGGCCATTCTTCCTTGTGCCTTTTAAATTGCACATGGCTGAATACCCAATACTAGCATTTGCATTTCCAAGTCTGTAAATGTTCTTTCAGTTTTTCATCTTCTGGTCATATTTTTGGCTTCTGTGATTCTAACCAGAAGATCAGTAGATACTCAGCCTGCCCTGCTTTATTTAATGTTCATTTTGCCTTTGCTATTCTTTTTGACATCTGAAAATTTATTTTGGGTTCTTTTGATGTTCAAGTTTAAGAGTTTTTTGGTATCTTTAGTTGTTTATTTAAGTTTGAGGACAGGAACAGAACAATAGTTTCTTCTGGAAGATATTAAACACCTTTGTCTGAGTTGATGCCTGCTGCTTTGAAGGGAATTATAGACTTGAATTTACAGACTACATCAACCCAGAGCATTTGAAGATTAGGCTAGTACTTTTGTTAATTCCTTTACTTGATCCAAGTGTAGAGGAGCAGATGCTGTGGAGCTTTTTAGCATCCATAGGGCCCCAGGTAAGTAAATCCTGCCTCCTCTTAAAACTTATCCCTCTTCTCCCCATACAGACCTTTTGTCGATGGTTAGAGAATTCCTTGAAAGGTTTGCCAAAGGAGACAACCGTGGGAGCTGTCACAGTGACACACAAACAACTTACAGACTTTCACAAACAAGTCACTAGGTGAGTGGTGGTGTGGAGCAGTTCATAAAAGAAGCATGAGTAACTTGGGCACTAGTGAAGAACCTATGGATACATGCGACAGCAGATGTGCAGTATCTTCATTGGCAAGTGAGCCAAGTCACTTCAGCACAGAGTGTTGGGTAACAGCACAGATGGGGCCATGCGCATGTGCAAAAGGAGTAGCAGTGCCAGGCAGTGATGTCAGGAGCAGCGACTCATTAGCCACAACTCTTCCTAGGTTTCCTGTGGCTTGTCAGTATTCAGGTTTAACTACATGTTGGTGCTTTGTGATAAGTAAATGGATTTTAGGTTGTAGTTTGGGTACTTGATCTGTAAAAGGTTCACTCTCCCTGAACTTGGGTTTTAGATAAAATGAACATGTTGCTCTTTTCTTTTCTTTTCTTTTCTTTTCTTTTTTCTTTTCTTTTCTTTTCTTTTCTTTTCTTTTCTTTTCTTTTCTTTTCTTTTTTCTCTTCTCTTCTCTTCTCTTCTCTTCTCTTCTCTTCTCTTCTCTTCTCTTCTCTTCTCTTCTCTTCTCTTCTCTTCTCTTCTCTTCTCTTCTCTTCTCTTCTCTTTTCTTTTCTTTTCTTTTCTTTTCTTTTCTTTTCTTTTCTTTTTTCTTTTTTGCAGTACCAGAGATTGAACTCAGGACCCTATGCTTGCCAGGCAAGCAGTTATTCTACTGAGCTTGCTCAGCACACCTGGGCATGGAGCCAGTGCTGCACTTTGTGTCAGAGATTGAACTCTGGTCCCTGCACTTGCAGCATCCAAACCCACAATAATCAATCACAAACTCCAGAAGCTACCCCAAGACTGCATGAGACTTTGGGGGGGGGGGGCACGTAAACACAAACCATAACAACATATATATTTTTTTCCCTTCTTTCTTTTTTCCTTTCCCTCATCCCAATCCTTTTCTTTGAACAGTTTATTTCCCTTTCACAATATCTATTGTACCTTTCAGATTTTATTTACTCTTTCATATTCTTAACACTTGTGAGACAATACAACATTTGCACATGTGGTTCTGATTTATTTCACTTATGAGTATGGTCTCTAGTTGAATCCATTTACCTCTAAAAGCCTCCATGCTGTTTATGTGCATATCATTTATACATATCCACTAACCTGGTTTAAAGGCAAGTGGAGGGCCAGGGAGTTAGCTCAGTAGAATAAGCACTTGCCTGGCAAGTGCAGGGTCCTGAGCTCAATCCTCAGTATCACAAAAGAATAAAAAAAGGCAAGTGGAGATGCTGCCTCTGCCTTATAAGATCTGCCTATCCTTCCAAGACCTTTGTAGTGATCATCCATGTTCAGGCTCAGATCCTGATGGATGAATAGGTGATACATTGGTTGTAAAGAATTACAAGTCATGTAGACTGCAGTGAGTCAAATAATTTTCCCCATACTTGACCAAGTTCCTAAATTGTAGCCTTTGCCTTCTTTGAATGTTTTCTTTAAAATATAATCACTGAATCAAAGTTCATGAGGTCCTTGTGTTTTGTTTTGAACTTTTTTTTTTTAGTACTGGAATTGAACCCTGTGTCATATACATGCTGGCCAAGTGCTTTACCACTGAGCCATATCCCAGGCCCTTTACAAATTTTATTTTGAGATAGGGTATCCCTAAGTTGCCCTAGCTGCTCTCCAATTTATAATCTTGCTGCTTTGGTCTCTTGAGGAACTGGGGTTTTGGGTATGTGCACCATATTGGCTATTCCTTAATGTCAGTGGCAGCAACTTGAATTGGATTTTATAACTGTGTTACCTTGCTGGTACTCTTTTTATATCTAGAGTCTTTGGAATTTTGACTAAATTTTATGCTATGCTTTATGTTCATAGAAAGATACATAGGCAAAAAAAAAAAAAATTTTTTTTTTTTTTAGCAGAATATAATTGCTGAGGGAAAGAAAGGTCCTGGGGGCCTGAGCGGGTAGTTCCCCCCAAAAAATTATTGCAGTAAGGTTGATAATTGTGAAAAAAGAGGAAATATTCTAATAGCCTGTGAATAGAAAATGATTAAGGGCATACCTATACTAGGAACTAGTCACTAAAAAAGAATAAAGAACAGATGTGTATGACGATTCTGGAAGATATCCAGGATACATTGTAAAGGAAAATAATAGTGTCCCATAACCTGACTTGGTATTTTTGTTTTTGTACAGGAGATCAAAGGCAGGACCTTATGCTTTCCAGGCAGGTGCTTAAGCTGCTGAGCTGTCTCCTGGCCCTTTTAGTTAGTTAGTTAGTTTGTTTGTTTTTAATTTTTTTTCCCCCCATTCTGGTCTTGAACATTCCTGCCTTAGTTTCCCAAGTGTTGGAGTTACGTGTATACACCATCATGCCTAGCCCTATTTAAATTTGACTCTGTAATCCTCCTTTTGGAATGTTGGGCTTACAGGTGTGTACCACTACACTCAGACATAATTTGAACTTTAAAAACAATTTTTATAATAAAATATAACAAAATTTGCCATCTATATATTTTTGGAGACAAGGTTTCACTGTGTAATCCATCCTGGCCTTGAATTCACTATGTAGCCCAGAGTGGCTTTGCTCTCATGTGAAGCCCTCATATCTCAGCCTCCTGAGTGCTGAGTTTACAGGAGTGCACCACCACATCTGGCATCTTAATCATTCTTTAAGTATGCAGTTCTTTTAATATAAATTCATGTTGTGCAACCAGTCTTCAAAATTTTTATCTTAAAAACTGAAACTGTGGCTAGGATAATAGCTCGCTCAGCAGTATAAGCACCTGCCTGGCAAGCACAAGGACCTGCATTTGATCCCTGGTGGCACTTACCTGCAATCCCAGTGCTGGGGAGGCTGAGACAGAGGGTCACTACGAGTGTGAGCTGTATAGTGAGACCCTGTACCAGATAAATAAATACACAAATAAATAAATGAGTTTTCAAAACCAAAAAACTGAAACTATTCACTAGGCAATAATTTTCCATACTCCCCTTCTAGCTCCTAACCTTATTATTATTTTTTTAATTTTATTTATTTTTTATGCATTTGGTACAGGGTCTTCCTATGCAGCTCGGATTCAGTGATCCTCCTGTTTTCAGCCTCCTCAGCACTGGGATTACAGGCATGTGCCACTGTGCCCAGTCTTGGTGGCTGGCTCAGTGCACCCAGGGTTATGGTCTGTGGTGCTAGGGATCGAACCCTGGTTCCTGCATTTGCCTAAGCAGGTACTTAGTCCACTGAGCTATCTCATTGGCAGTACCTTACTTATATTTTAATTACCATAGATACTTTATGTGACTTATTTTTGCCTAGTATATCCTCCAAGTGTGTGCCACACTTTCTCTCTTTTTAAGACTAAGTAATATTCACATATGTTGCTTCCACCTGTGGGCTATTGTGAGTAAGTTTTGCTATAAACTTAGTTGTAGAAACATTTCTTTGAGACTCCACTTTTCTTTCTTTTGTACTTATACCCAAGTAGAATTGGTAGATCATGGGGTAACTCTTTTTACTATTTTCCATAGCAGCTGTGTGCAAGGTTTCATCACACATTCCTACCAGCAATGTATGAAGTTTCAATTTCTCCACATCCTTTTCAGCTCTATTTTGTCCTCACAAATGTGAGGTAGTTTTAATTTGCAGTTCTATAATAATTTAGTGGTACTGAGCATTTTTATATGTCAATTGGCTACTTGTGTATCTCTGAAGAAATGTCTCCAGTCCTTTGACTATTTAAAAATTGGATCTCTTTTATGTGATTTTGAAATATTTTCTTCCATTCTTTAGATTACCTTTTCATTCTGTTGTATCTCTTAATGCACAGAAGTTTTGAGTGTTTTATTTGCTTTTTAGTAGTACTAGAAATTGAACCCAAGGTCTTATATATCCGCAGCCCAGTTTATTTTTTAATTTTGAGGGAAGGTCAGCTTGTTGTCCAGCTGATACTCAGATATGGTTTTGGTTTTTTTTTTTTTTTTTTTTTTTTTTTTTTTTTTTTTTTTTTTTTTTTTTTTTTTTTTTTTTTTTTTTTTTTTCTCTATTGTAGGGAAGTGCCTACATGGTGTTTAGTGTCTCACCACTAGATCGGACTCTTAGTGATCTGCCTGTTTATATCCTCCCAGGAGCTGGGATTATAGGCATGTACCAACACACCCAGTCTCAATTACCTATCTCAGTGCACCCTGGGAATGGGGCCAGCATGGCAGGCCCTACCCCTGTACCTGCTTGCTTTGGTCTGCTGAGCTATTTGGCCACCCCTTATGCTCAGATTTGTGATCCTCCCTGAGCCTCTCTAGTAGCTGAAAATGCATGCAGGAGCCACCATGCCTGGCTTAGGTCTTTCTTTGATTTTTTTAATCTATTTTTTATATGATGTTATGTAAGGATCCAGCCTCTTTCTTTTGCACATGGATATCCAGTTTTCCTCACACTATTCGTTGGAAAGTCTCCTTTCCCTATTGAATAATCATTATATCCTTGTCAGAAATCATTGTTCTGTTTTTATTTTTACGCTAGGACCATGGTTTTTAGATTACTGTGCCTATAATTTTATATTATGGTCTTTTTGAGACAGGATCTCACTCTGCAGTTCAGGTCTTGAACTCACTTAGTAGCCCAGACTGGCCTCAAATTCAAAGTAATCCTCCTTTCTCAGCCTCCAAAGTTCTGGGATAACAGATGTGCACCACCACACCCAGCAGTAAATTTTGAAAGTGGGAATTGTAAGGTCTTGATTTCAGTCTCCTTTTTTCAAAATTGTGACAATTTGAGGCCTCTTGAGTTTCCATATAAATTTTAGGTTGGATTTTTCTGTTTCTGCAAAAATGTTGTTAGAATTCCCATAGAGATTATACTGAATATGTAGTCTATAGTAATGACATCGTAATAATATCAAGTCTTCCAATCCAGGAACTTAGATTATCTTTCCATGTATTGGCATGTTTAATTTCTTTTAACAGTGTCATAGTCTTGTGGTTCTGAAATCTTTTTAGGACTAAGTGAGGTGTATAGTATTTTGTGGTTTTTTTGTTTATATGTTTGTTTATTTGAAATAGGGTATCTCTTATGTAGTACTAGGCTTGATTTGAATTCAATGTGTAGCCCAAATTGGCTACATGTCCTTCTAACAACTATGCTCAGAGAAGTTCTGCTTTAGCTTCCTTAGTGCTGGAATTAGTCATTCATTGCCATGGCCTGCTAGGACTTAGTGTTTAGAAATGAAGGAAAGTAAAACAATTTTTGAATTGTGCTATAAAAGCTAATTTTTTTTTCCTTTCATTTTAAACAGAATCTCTGAATATAGTGCTACTCACTTATTTAGTGAGTTCCAGGCTAGCCTCAAACTCACAGAATCATCCTGTTGCAGCCTCCCAAGTGCTAGAATTGCAGGCATGTGGTACCATGCCCCAGTCTTTATTTTTTTGAGTAGTAGTAGGGATCAAATTCAGGGACTTATCATGCTAACAAGTTTTGGCCACCAAGATACACCCTTGATTAAAGAATTGATTTCTTAATGGCTTTTTCAAAAATGGCTTACTTATTTTACTTTGGTGGTGATACCTCCAACAATTTTGTTAATGTTAAAAATCTCAAGGCAAGGGTATATCTCAGAAACACAGTGCCTTGAAGGCAAGCATAAGATCCTGAGTTGGATTCTCAGTACTAAAAGAAAATTACAAACTGTGGTATGTTAACCATGGCTCTAGAAAGAAGTGATATTTAACTATAAGCCATGTAACATACATGATTTAAAAATAGATTATCGGAGCCAGGGAGGTAGCTCAGTGGAATAAGTGCTTGTCACGCAAGTGCAGAGTCCTAAGTTCAATCCCTGGTACCACCAAAAAAAAATAGATTATGACTTTGTGACACATTTGCCTGAATAAGGATTTCTTCTCTACCAGGTAGACTAGGTATGTTACCTGGAATGACCTTATAAAAAGTGTTTACCATTTATTGTGACTCTTTCTGATAAGCATAATTCTTTGTACAAGCCTTTGCAGGTGAAATTAGTGTAATAGTTGCTTCTGTTTTTGTTTTGTTTTATTCTATGTAATGCTGGTTGTTGGAAGGACACAATGGGAGCTTGGAGAAAAGCCTTTCAGGACTGTGCTTAGAATAAATAATACTGGTTTGAGTCTTGTTACTTAACAAATTACTTTGAACTTTAGTTAATTCATCTGTAAAATAAGATTAGTACAACCTATGTCATAAGGTGGTTATGTACTTTATACAATCTAAGTGGAAATCTTGCATATAGTAAGTGATCAATGAATTGAACTTCATTCTTCTTGGAAAAGCAACTCCTAGAATGTTTTATGTACTTATCAAACTAGCTGGGACATGTCTTCTACCATCTGTAAGGTAGCCACCCACATACCATGGAATAAGTCACCACCATGCCCCTGTTGGCCTGACAGGGCTAATAGATGACAGGTAGAACAGTCAGTGAAGTCTGAAATTGAGGTTAAGGATATCATTCCCTTGTTTAAGGAAAGGAGCCTAAATAGAACAATTTTGGGAACAAAAATATCTGTGATCTTTGCCCTGTGATATGGGAAAAGAAAAGTATCACCAGGCCTACTTGATTTTCCATTGCTAAACAAGTTTTGCAGCCTTTACTGTAGTAGGCTGTGACTTAATGGTGGGAAATGAACAAAAGTAAGAGGGAATGTTGAGATGCCAGAAACAGTTTGAGAAGACTTGCTTCCTCAGTAATTCTCTTTCTCCAGTGTGCCTGTCGTCCTTGAACCTATGCATGACTCAGTCTCCCTTTTGGTCTTAAGGTCTCATAACTCCTGCCTCAACATGCTGCTTTGTTTGCCATCCTTACAGGGAGGATAAACTGGTTTGGTTTCATTTCAACAAGTCCAAGCCTGTTTTTCAAATGATGCTGGTAATTAATTTGTGGCTTTTTAGTTGGTCAAGTTGAAGAAAGCTGGAACTTTTTTCATTCTAGAATATCATTCTTACTTTCTAAACACCAGGTGAGCCTATCACTATGTAAGACAAATTGGGACCAGAAGAACTCTTGCCATGAGTTCTCTTATATTGATCTGACTACTTATCACTTTCATGAGGATCTTCAAAGCCAAAAGATATTGAACATGGAAAGCATTGACACTGGAATTAAGGCCAGTATGAGCATGTCTCACTGGTCAAGTCGTGGTTAGAGCTTGATTATTCTTCATTGTCTACCAGGACATCAGATCACAAAGGTCTGCTTATCTTAACACAGCCCTAGGATTTTGAGGCTTGAGAAATAGTAATGATAAAGGATTCAGAAGAATGATAAGATTGGAATTGTGGGACTAGAAGCCAGAAAATAGAACCTGAAAAGTAGCAAGAATTGACTAAAATTAAAACCCAGTAAACATCAGGACTGAGGGAGAAAAGTGAACTTAATGCTAATTTTCAAGGAGCTTTTTGATCCATTTCTGTGGGCTTACACACCAAAGATGCTTTAGTTCAACACTTAGCTAACACTTTTGACAGAGCAGTCACTGATAGGGTTTGAAACAGAAGTGGAGGGTATTGGAAACATAGTGGCCTGTGCCTCATTTTCCCTGTCTTACTATAGTTCTTATGTAGCTGTACTTTGGTTTCACTATTCTTTTCCATGTACTACAGAAGTTAGTTAATAATGGAAATATTTCACTTCCAGACTAAATCAAGATCTTGGGTTTTGAAGAAGGATAAAATTTAAAACATGTAGGATCGAGTCTACTTTTCTACATGCCTGGGTTCCTTCTTGTCTCGGTTCCTTGTCATGCCATACCATACAGCAGCTTCTCTTGTCAGTCTTGACTTGGACATAGACTAAGAAATTTTATTGGTGATTGTTAAATTCACAAAGAGTGGGTGATAGAATTCCACAAAAGCCAGAAGATCCACCTTGATTTCATTGCATTCTTTGGCAAGCTAGCTATAAGTCATCCTAATCCAGATACTTTTCAAAAGTTCCAGCAATGAGCACATGAAGAGCCAGAGGTCTGGCCAGAAGAGGGAAGTCACTGGGGATGTGACCTGGAAGGATTTATCCCACTTCCTGGCTTCTTGCTTTGTGCTCTTCTTCCTGTCCTCCATACCATGAGCAGCTATTCCTTCATCATGCTGCTGTGTCATGCCATTCTGTCTTGGTCCCAGCCATGTGCAACTAAAACATGAAGCAAAATAATCCTCCCCTCCTTTAGTTTATGGGTGTAAGGTGTTGTATGTCAATGACGAAGAAAGTAGCTAAGACAGATATTGGTGCCATTTTTTAGATGCTGTGTAGCCATGTAATTTAGAAGTATTTTAAACTGGTGTGCAGGAGTTTGAATGCTGTGAATCAAGCTTAATGGAAGATTTTGGCCAGAGTTCAGAAAACCAGTATACAGAATAAAAAAGCAGATGTAAAGACAAGGTCCAGGAGTTTTCACCTGGGAAGAAGGAGTTTACTGGCAGTTGGACTTGATTCCATGGCAGAAAATGTATCTAGGGCAGGGAAGATAGCTCAGTGGTCCAAGCCCTGCCTGGCAAGCACAAAGTCCCTTTGATCCCCAGTACCACATATGTGCAGGCCCTGGAATCCCGGGTGTGCCATGACAGCCCCAAAACTGGACAGTGTGGTACACACCTGCAATCCCAGCACTGGGAGAGCTGAGACAAGAGGATCACTAGTAGTCTGAGCTATGTAGCAAAACTCTATATCAAAAGGGGGGGGGATGTGTATATGTTTTATTCTTTTTTTTTTTTTTAATGTATTTGGTTGTTGCAGGGTTTGCTGTGCAGCGCAGCTTGGACGTGATGATCCTATTTACAGCCTCCCCAGTGATGGGATTACAGGCATCCGCCACACCCATACTCTGGCCTGCAGGCCAGCTCACAGAGCCCTGGGGGTGGGGCTGGTACATGCCAGAGATCAAGCAGTCCCTGTGCTTGCCTAAAGCAGGTGCTTTAGTCCACTGAGCTATTTCACTGGCCTTACATTTTATTCTTGTCATGAGACTTTGCAGGGAACTGAGGGTGTCAGGTTACTTAGGGCAGTCTAGCATTGAGGGTATAGCATGGCTACTATTGGTGCTTTTAGCCAGCTGTGTGTTGAGACGGAAAAAAATTGGCATAACTGAGTGGTTTTATACATTTTGAGTTTCACCAGAAAAGAAACTCCTATAAAATCCAGACTTACAAAGTTTGGACAGATGGGAGTTTAACTGCTGAAAACATTAAGCCAGGCATGGTGTACATATCTATAATCCCAGCACTCAGGAGGCTCAGGCAGGAAGATTGCCAGGATTACTATTCATGGCCATCCTGAACTACACAGTGAGACACTGCCTCCAAAAAGTAAATGAGAAGGCTGGCTAGATAGCTCAGCAGGCTAAAGCATTTGCTAAGGCAGAGCAGTGGCCAGTCTAATCTCCAGCCTGCAGTGCCAGCCCCACCCCAGGGCATGCTGAGACTGGGTGTGGTGGCACACTCCTGTAATCCCCCCCAGCGCTGAAAACAGGATCACTATGAATCTAGTCTGCATAGTAATACCCTATAGATCCTGTACTAAAGACATTTAAATAAGTAAAAGAAATGGAGCCAGCGCATGCCTGTAATCCCAGCACTCGGGAAGCTGAGGCAGGAGGATTGCTGTGAGTTCGAGACCAGCCTGAGCTACAAAGTGAGCTTAAGGCCAGCCTGAACTGCATAGTGAGACCTTGTCTCTGGGCCAGTTATGGTGGCATATGCCTGCAATCTCAGCATGTGGGAGACTGAGGCAGGACTGCCTAAAGATCAAGGTGAGTTTAAAGCCAGCCTGCCCTACCCAGTGAGACCCTATTTCAAAATAAAAATTATGTTAATTTTAAAAGTCAAGTACTTTATGACAGCATAATGGAAAAGGTGGCCTGAGGACATCCCAGGAACCAGCAATATCCTATGTTTCACAGGCTCCAAATTACAAAAATGAAAGCCCTAGGATACTGCCTGGCAAGTAGCAACCTAGGAAATTTTATTCCTGGGAATCCAGGGATTGCTTCACAGTACTCAGCCATCCAGAAACTCAGAGGGCTCTGCAGCCATGATTCAGAGAGTGATATTGCTTGAGCTGGCTACAGACCTTGGTGCTTATTTACATGGTCCTGGTCTTACAGGGGTATAGGCGTATAGAATGCAAGAGTTGGTGGGATCCAGGAGGCTTCTACCCAGATATAAAAATGACCATCATCAAGAAATTGAATAAAAATAAATGAGACTTCAGGGAAAAACTGAGACTTCAGTACAACCATTATGGAAATCAGCATGGAGATTCTGCAAAAAACAAAAACTAGAAATTCCATTTGATCCAGTTATGCCCCTTCTAGAAAGAGTTAAAGATATCAAGCTGGGCAAGGTGGGGCATTCCTGTAATCCCTAGTACTAGGGATGCTGAGGCAGAAGGATCACCTACATGTCCATCAACAGAGAAATGGATAAAGTATGGTATTTATACACAGTAGAGTACTACTCTGCCATAAAGAAAAGTAAACTTGAGTCATTTGTAGGAAAATGGATGTACCTGGAGACGATGTTAAGTGAAATAAGTCAGACACACAGACTTAAAGATCACATGGTTCCTCTTATGTGAGAAATCCAAATTATAAACACAGAGCAAAATAAAAGATAAATAGAAAGTAAGAAGATATTTTTCATTGGTTTTTTTTTCTTTTCTTTTTCTTATACTTGCCAGGCAGGCACTTAGACCACTGAGTTGTCTCCCTGGGCCAGATCTTTTTCAGAATATTTTTTGTGTGTATTTTAGTATAGGATCTCACTATACAAATCGGACTTGTAGTGTTCAGTTTCCCAAGTGCTGAGATTATAGGTGCATGCTACCGTGCCCAGTCTTACTGTCCCAGCATGCCCCAGGGCTGAGGCCGGCATGGCACACCAAGGATTACCAACCATTGTGCTCTGCCTAAGCAGGTGCTTTAGTCCACCAAGCTATCTGCCAGGCCAGATCTTTTTCAAATGAGGGCCAGGGAAATGGCTCAGTGGAATAAGTGCTTCCTTGGCAAGCACAAAGGCCTGAGTTCAATCCCTGGTTCTGCCAAAAAAAAAAAAAAAAAAATCGAATGGAAAAGGGATCAAGAGATGGAGGGAAAGGAGATGAAAAAAGGAATTAGAAGGGTTGGATGGATTGAAGATGGACAGACTGACGGAAGGAATGTAAACATTGCCACAAACATGTACTAATAAAAATTTTAAAAGGAGGAGGAGAAGGTCTTGGGGACCAGGCAGCATGGCCCTAAGAGGGCAGTGTGTGAAGCTGTGAGTATGAAGTTGAAGTAGAAACCCCAGGTAGCTGATGAATCCTAGAACCTGAAACGTCTGAGGAAAGCTATAAGAATTGTTCAGCAAAGCTAGCCCAAGAGAGAAGCCATGAGGGCTACTGCTTGCAACAGTGCCATAGGGACAGCACTGCCCAAGCCCTTTGATGTTTACATCTTGCCACAACTTGCCCTGGGTGCTGCACATGGAGCTACAAGGTAGAGTTTTCCCTGCTAGGTTTCAGTCTTGCTTTAGTTACCGTGGCTTCTTTTTCATCTGTCTTGTCTTTTCTTTCCTTTTCCTTTCTTTTCATTCATCTGTCTGTTTGTCTGTCTTTCAGGACAGGGTCTTACTGTATAGTTCAGGCTGGCTTCAGTATTGCAGATCTCCTGCCTCAGCCTCCCAAGGACTAAGTCCCATTGTTTTCTAGCCCTCCTTTCTTTCTCTTTTTGGAATTTAGCTTTCTTTTGATTTTCTTTTTTTTTTTTTTTTGGCAAAACCAGGGATTGAACTTAGGCCCTTGTGCTTGCCAGGGAAGCACTTATTCCACTAAGCCATCTCCCTGGCCCCTTTCTTTTGATTTTTATAGGGAGCTCATGGCTAAGAGCTTGCTTTGAATCTCAGAAGAGACAAAGTCCTTGGACTTTTCAGCAATGCTGAAACTGTTAAGACTTTGGCAACTGTTAGAGATAGACAAAATGTTGCACAAAGTGATGTGTATGAGTCTTTTGAGGGCGGAGAAGAACATTATATCTATAGAGGACCCACAAGAGTCTCATACACTTATAGGACAATGGTAACATTTAGAAATGCAGAGCCAGGTAAATGTTGAGCTCCTCATGCTGCCTAGGTATCTCAGTATTTGTGAGGATCAAGACAGGCCTGCTCCCTCCTCCCATCCTAAATGCCTTAACCATTTCCTTTGTCCTCCTCCTAAAGGGGGAGACCCTGAGTGGCCTGTTCAACTAGAAAATCCATGACTGATAGAAACTTAGTTACTGGACTGAGCCTTGTAAACAGAATCAGCCTTTGGAAGAGAATGAGGAAACTAGAGTACTGAAGTTTGCATAGTTTTGGGTTAAAATGATCAGTTTTAAGAGAACATATTTGTCTTCTACTTCGGGATTTCAGCTTCCTTGTGAATTTCAAGTGGCATAGCCCCTACCTATATTGAATGCTATTTTCATCAATGCTCTGTTATTGTAAGTGTTTTACGTGTATGAGCAAATTTAATCCTCCAAATTAGATGAGAAAACTGAGGCAATGGTCAGTGATTTGCCCAAGGACATAGTTCAGCTCAGATTCAGTGCTAGGCGGTTTGTCTCCAAAGTCCACACACTTCAAGGACCAGCAAGTTTATAATTGTTCTCATTTATAACAGTCAATTTCACCAAGTTACAGAAAGATCTGAAGCAGGGTACAGGGCCAGGGAGACAGCTCAGTGGAATAAGTGCTTCCCTGGCAAGTGCAAGGGCCTGAGTTCAATCCCCGGTTCCGCAAAAAAAAAAAAAAAAAAAAAAATGAAGCAGGGTGCAGAGAAGGTGGGGAGTGTGCTGTGCAGAGTTGGGGCTCCCACAGTGTACCAGTGCTGCCGTTCTCAGCAATCTGCATCTTTCTCATTCATCAGGGATGCCTCTCTTTTTCTCTTGCAGTGCTGAGGAATGTAAGCAAGTTTGCTGGGCCTTGAGAGACTTCACTAGGCTGTTCCGATAGCTCACACTGCTGCACTGTGCCTGTCACCCAGGTGAGTGATACATACTTCCAGTTTTCAGTAGCTAGTGTCAGAGAAACACTTAAAAATGAACTGGACATTTTCATCTCCAAGTTACTATTGCAGAATGTGTCAAAAACTTCATTCCCTGTTGCGTTAGGACACTTCTAGGTTGCTAAGTGTGTGTGTGGTAACAAGTACTTTTTTTTTTTTTTTTGGCAGAACCAGGGATTGAACTCAGACCCTTGCAAACAAGTACTTTTAACCTGGCTACTTAGTGAAAAGAATGATGAATGTCTGATCTAAATTTGACCATGATGCATGGCCAGATTTAACTGCCAAGGAGCTTATTTCAATTTTTTTTTCCCCCGGAACTGGGAATTGAACTCAGGCCCTTGTGCTTACTGGGAAGCACTTATTCCACTGAGCCATCTCCCTGGCCCCTGTTTCAAATTTTTTGAGTGTGGAAATGCTAGGTTTTCACTGGGGAAGGAAATACATAGCCTCTATGGTTTGTTTTTTTGTTCTGTTTTTGTGGCCTGCTCCGCCCACCCTGGTGGCAGGGCTAGTGCCGCTTGTTGGGAGGGGTTGTACGGGTCCCTGCGCACTTGACTAAGCAAGTGTTTTAGACCTCTGAGCTATCTCGCTGGCCTTACATAGCCTCTTTGGCTAGCTCCATGGTGGTTGGTTTTCTCAGTGTACTTTCTGTCTCTCGATTCTGAAGCAAAACAAGTTTAGTTGAGGAAAGGTCTAAGTAGGAGATTTGGATGCAGATTTTTTTTTTTTTTTTTGGTGGAACCGGGGATTGAACTCAGGCCCTGTGCTTGCCAGGGAAGCACTTATTCTACTGAGCCATCTCCCTGGCCCCCACTTGGATGCAGATTTTCTTGAGTGGAAAGAAAAAAAGCCACCATTTTCTAATCCTATCCTTTGTTGTATAAAGAGAGCTTATTTTGAGCCGGGCGTGGTGGCGCATGCTTGTAATCCCAGCACTCGGGAGGCTGAGGCAGGAGGATTGTTGTGAGTTCGAGACCAGCCTGAGCTACAAAGTGAGCTTAAAGCCAGCCTGAACTGCACAGCGAGACCCTGTCTCAAAAAGACAAAAAAAAAAAAAAAAAAAAGAGAGCTTATTCTCCTGGGCCACACAGTTCTTTCTCAATTTGTGGTACTCACTGGTCATTTCTGTGATAAACACATTAATAGTTCCTGGTGACATTCATCAGTGCCTTACCACACCATTACTGAAGTGTGGTTCTTAATGAATAATAATAGCATTTGTTATCAGCAGAGTTTGCTTGTAAACATCTCAGAGGGCTCATTGGGGACAGCCATTAAGATGTTCCTAGCATTTGTTGAACTAGGTATCAGGCATTACTCCGATTACTTTATATGTGGATTAGTTACTACTGTTCTCATTTTACAAGTGAGGAAATTGAAGTTCAGAAGTGTTTAATAATTTGTCTGATATCAACAGGCAATAATCAGGAAGCAAGAATTCCAAGTATGGACATTCTGGCACCAAAGTTCATTCTTTTTGTTGGGAAGAGGATGAGACTGGGTCTTACTATTGTAGTTCAGGCTGATCTTGAACTTGGCAGTGATCCTCCTGCTTCGGCCTCCTGTGTGCTGTAATTACAGGCATGTGTCACTATACTGGGCCAAAGTCCTCGGATTGTTTTTCTTTTTGGGGGGGAGGGGTGCCAGAAATCCATCTCCAGACCTTGTGCTTACCAGACAAAAGCTATGCTCCCAAGCTATATCCCCAGGCTATGAGGCATGATTTTTTTTTTAAATCCTCACTTTTAACCATTCCATTTATTTATTTATTTATTTATTTATTTATTTATTTATTTATTTATTTATGGTCTTTTTGAGACAGGGTCTCACTATGCAGTTCGGGCTGGCCTTAAGCCCACTTTTGTAGCTCAGGCTGGTCTTGAACTCAGAACAATCCTCCTGCCTTAGCCTCCCAAGTGCTGGGATTATAGGCATGTGCTGCCATGCCCAGCCATTCCATTTAATTTAATACCTCTATACTCTACTATTTTCCTGGAGTCCTGGGTTAGTGGTTTTCAAACCTTTGTTAGTAGATAGATAAAGTCACCTTTCAAAATAAAAACTTATGTGAGACTGCAGTAATTAGTGGGCTTTTCTGCTTGGTTTAAAAAGGGTGGCCTGAACTTGCTGGCCCACTCCTGACCCCTGCACAGCATCCCTGGTTTCCACAGTGCAGTTAGCATTGGAGAGGCACGGAGGACAGTAGTTGATGAAAGTAATTGCTTCTTTGAAATCACAAGTACTACTTGAACATCCAGGTTTTACTTAAACTAAACTCTTGTGGCACAGTGAGCTCTATACCTGAGCAAGTATAGAAGCCTACCTTGAAATTGCTTTTATATGATACTGTCTTTTGTAAAGCACCTTTATTGACTGTTTTCTCTATTTTTGTCAGGAATGTCTTTAAATTAGAAGACAGGAAGAAAACAAAAACCCAGACTGTGTCCCACAATCAGAAACCTCCGTTGTGGCAGAGGGGCCTTTACTGCCCCAGGGCATCCCGCCAGAAAGGAGAGACTCCAGCCTTCTGAGGCATCCTGAGGAGTTCCTGTTTGGGGTGTGAGGGGAAATCAGCGCGGATTTTAAAAGATGGCTACAGCCTTATCTGGCTTGGTGAGAGGGGAGCTGATTTACTGGTGAACTTGTTTTTAAAGGAAAAATAATTTTAAGAAAAATTTTTAAAAGGGAAAAAAAGAAAACTAAATGGAAACATTGATCTGGTAGTAAATGACAAACCCACACACTCACTAATGTGCAATGCACACATGAAACCAGAAGTGAGGATTTTCTGTGAAACAAAAACTTTTCATTTAGGGAAAATGTGGGAATTCTAATGAATTAAATAGCTGCAAGTGAAAGTAAGGGTCAGGGTCATCTCTGAAGGTTTTCTGTTCTTTTGTCTTCTTTCCCTCTCACCCTACCCCCTGCCTCACTATTTCTTCCCCTCCTAGAGTTGTTCCACTGAACTTGTTCTGTCTATCATGGTCACATTGATGATACTCAGGACCAGCCAGGGTCAAAATTTCTATTCATGTAGAACCCAACTTTGGCCCTGTTCAATCTGCAATCTCCTTCCAATCCACATGAGTTTGTTGTCAGCCTTGGAGAAAAGAACCAAAATTGGGGTGGGTAGGGTAGGATATAAATGTGTATATTTTTAGTTTGTTTAAGTTTTTTCTTTTTCTTAGTGAATTATTTACCCACAGATGTTCAAGAAAAAGGGTGGGAGTATGAAGGAACAGTGTTTACAAGGCTAATTGTACTTCACTACAAAATGTGGACATTAATTGACTTCTCGGGCGTGAGGCTGAAGAGGGAACCCCAAAACATCCTAATGTTTTGAAGGAGTGCAGCCCTACACAACCATTGGATGTGAGGGCACTGTTCTGTCTGGTGTTGTAGCCATCTCAAGAACAAATCAACAGCAACAACAACAAAAAAAGGAAAAAACAATAAATTTTTAAAATTTAGTAAGTGTTTCTTTGTTTTTACTTCCATGAACTTCCTTGTAGCTCTTGAAGTGATTGGCCTAGAGCAGCTGGCAGGCCTCCTTAGTTGGTAGCTAGCAGATGTCTGGGCTTGTAGTCTCAAAGGTCTTTGTAGCTTATCCTGAATAGTTTCCTAGTTTATCCTAAAGCTTCTCATGCTACATTCTGCTCTTCTGTGCCCTCGCACAGGAAAGGGAGGGAATCCCTTTTTCATGGCAAACAAAAGTGTGCTCTATCCTCTCTATCACAACTATCTGAGTGAGTAGTTTATAAGTTTACTAAGGTATAATTGACAATAGTATTCTGCATATTCTTACACAATTTAATAAGCTTTGACGTACAATATACCCATGAAACCATTGCCATGGTCAAGAGAGTAAATACACTCTGTACCCCCAAAATTTGCTTGATCTCCTGGGTAACCCCTTTCCATTCCCTACCATTCTCAACTAAGCACTAGCCTATTTCCTGACTAGTTGGTTTGGTTTGGTTTGATTTTATACAATGGGACCTTTATGGTAACTGGATTTTGAGCTAAGAATCCTAACTGCTGAGCTTTAATCTGTTTTGATACATTTGTCAATGTTGTTGTTAGTGACATTTTCGACTTTTCCTTTACCATGTAGATCACTTTATTTTCTCACTCTTGGGCTTGAATCTTCAAGCTGCAGAACAATATTTGGAATCAATGAAACAAACATAAAATCAGTAGTCTTTTTACTCTAAAAAGACTTTGTTAGGAGCTGAGGAAATAGCTCGTTGGTTTAAGTTTCTGCCTTTCAAACGAAAGGACCCGGGTTCAATCCCCAGTACTACGTGCCATCCTGGCCCTGGAGCACACGTCTGCGTAGTGAGACCCTTACCAAATAATAAAAAAATTAAAAAAAAAAAATGTTAGGAGAACAAAATCTTGAGTGTTTACAGTAAATTATCAGAGATTAGTGCATCATCTCAGCCATCCTTCATGTCCTGGTTAAACAAAATTAAACCTAGCCCTGAACAATTGGTTGACTTTGTTTGAGGAATTTGACTTTTTTCTTAGAAAGTTGCATCTGGGATTGAAAAAACTGGAAGGCTTAACAACCACCTAATATTGCACTAACATATCTAAGTTAATGTCAAAAACATCCTGTCTAGGTCAGGGAAATAGCTCAGCAGCATAAACGCCCACCTGGCAAGTGCAAGGTCCTGAGTTCAGTCTCCAGCCCAAAAAAAACCAAAAAGTCCTATCTATAGATACAGCTGACCCCGTACCACTGATGGTTCAAGGCCTTAATCCAACACAGGGGAATCACCATGAATTTTTTCTTTTTTTTTTTTTTGTCTTTTTGAGGCAGGGTCTCACTATGCAGTTCAGGCTGGCCTTAAGCTCACTTTGTAGCTCAGGCTGGTCTCGAGCTCACAACAATCCTCCTGCCCCAACCTCCCGAGTGCTGGGATTACAGGCATGCGCCACCACGCCCGGCTTTGTTTTGCTTTTTTGAGACAGGGTCTAACTGCAGTTCAGACTGTCCTTGAGCTCACTTCATAACCCACGCTTGCAATGATCCTCCTGCCTCAGCCACCCGAGGGCTAGGATTACAGGTGTGGCCCATCATGCCTGGGAACAACTAATTTCAATATGAAGAGGACAGAGCTGCACAAACCAGTAAAAAGGAAAGATGCTGGCTTTTGTAGATAATGATAAACTGAGATGAAAGATAAAAGAAACTAGATAAGCAATTCATTCTAGTTGGTAATTTCTTAAAGGGCACATTCTGAAACTAGAGAAAAGCAGGGGAGCGTGTGTGTGTGTGTGTGTGTGTGTGTGTGTGTGTGTGTGTGTGTGTGTGTGTGTTTTGCTGGCTTGCACAAGCCAGCAAATGCTCCAACACAGCCACATCCACAGCCTATGTTCTCCTGATTATGATGTGATGAGAATGACCTCTGTGGTCTTCCTTACAAAAACTGAAGAACACATTAGGTAAACCCCAGGTTTAGTGGTATTCTGCCGAATGCCTGCCAATAAAACCAATCAATAGTAGAAACATCGCAGACCAAAAGAGGTGGGGATATGATGACCAAATGTAATATCTTGCGTAGTATCCTGGAACCAAAAAGAGGTGGAAAACTGGTGAAACTCAGATAAAAGAGTTTAATACCTATATATTATTTTATTAGTTGTGATGCATCATGGTATGTTAGCAATTAAGGATATGGTGTGTGACATAGAAGAACTCTTAGGCTAGGGAGATAGCTCAGTACAATAAATGCTTGCCTTGCAAGCATAAGGTCCTGAGTTCAATCCCTGGTACCACAAAAGTAATAAGAGCTCTTGGCAATTTTTCCATAATTTAAAGCTTTAAATTTTTATTCATTTAGCATCCTAACCATTAATCCCGTGGCTTTAAAACCAAGTATGTGATTTACCAATGAGCTACACTTCCAGCCCTGTTTTGTTTTTTAAAATCTACACAGGCCACTTGATATGAAAAGCTGCCAAGTCTGGCTCACAATGAGAAAGGCACTAAAATACTGTTTCTCTCCTGCCAAACTGACAGAAGTCCAAACAGTTGACAGTATATTGTGTAGGTGAGGCTGTAGGGAAACAGGACATTCATCCATATTTATGTAGTTTTTACCACCACCTAGCAAAATTACATGTTTTTTTTTGGCCCAGGATCCAATTTTCAGGGCTATATCCCAAAGGTAATTGACAAAAATAAAAAGAAAATATGCATAAGCCTTTTTTTTTAATATTTTATTTATTTGGTACAGGATCTTGCTACTCACTTCAAACTTCTGGTGGTCCTCCTGTCTCAACCTCCCCAGCACTGAGAGATTATAGGTGTGTGCTGCCACACCTGGTTTTGGTGGTTGGCTTGGCACAGGGCTAGCACAGCAAGTAGTTGCTGAGATCAAACCCAGGTCCTTGTGCTTGCCAGGCAGGCCCTTAGACTACTGAGCTATCTCCCTGGCCCTGCACAGGCCTGTTTATTCACTGCGTTATATCTAGTCACTAATAATGGAAATTCAAATAGATATTTAAAATAGAAGTCTGCATTCAAGTAAGCCTGTAGGATCCAGAGGCCAGATCTAAGCAGCAAATATAAGAAACAATGTGCTAACAGAGCTGCAATGCAAAACTCAAATTGTTTTAACATTTTAAACTGGATTTCTGGTAAAAATGAATTTCTTCAGGTACAGGAGGTGTAGCTCAGTGCTAGAAAATATGATTAACATCCTCGGGCCAGATGTGCACACTTATAACTGAGCCTCCAGTGCTCAGGAGGCTGAGGCAGAAAGATCACCGAGTTCAAGGGCTACATAGTGAGACCCTTGCCTCAAAAAAAACAAAACACATGCTCAAGTTCAGTTCCTACTTCCTCACATGTATTTTTTGTTTTGTTTTTTGAAACAGGGTCTTGTTGGCCTCAAACTGATGATGTGGCCCAGGTTAGCCTCGAACTCTCAGCAATTTTCCTGCCTCTGCCTCCCTCACACAAAGAATCTCTTCACATGAAGTGTGGTAATAGGTTTTTTGTTTGCCATACTGGCAGTTGAACTCAGGACCCTGCACTTGCCAGGCAGGCGCTTATTCTACTGAGATATCTCCCCAGGCCCTTTTTTTTTTTCTTCCTTTTTCCCCCCCCCCCCCCCAAATCTTTTATTTTTCAAGTAGTAGTTTTTTTTCAGTATTGTCTTGCCTTAAACATAGTGCCTGCCTGGCATGTGTGAAACCCTTGGTTTGATGTCTAAAAACACCACACAATTTTTTTTTTTTTTTTTTGTCTTTTTGAGACAGGGTCTCACTATGCAGTTCAGTCTGGCCTTAAGCTCACTTTGTAGCTCAGGCTGGTCTCGAATTCACAACAATCCTCCTGCCTCAGCCTCCCGAGTGCTGGGATTACAGGCATGCGCCACCATGCCCGGCCACACAATTTTTTTTAAAAAGAGAAATGCCTTGTCTTTTAAAGATGTATGCTTAATATTTAAAATAAAATGTTGGGCCAGGGAGATGGCTCAGTAGAATAAGCGCTTCCCTGGCGAGAACAAGGGCCTGAGTTCAATCCCCAGTCCCTCCAAAAAAAAAGTTATTTCTAGGATTTGTTTCAGAATAAACCAAAGAGGGTGTAGGTGTTTAGGTAAGAAAGATGGACAACGAACAGTTTACATGGGGATTTGATATGGTTTTTTTCCATTTTTGCAAAAGTTTAAAACTATAAGAGCTGGTGTGCCATACACCTGTAATACCAGCACTCAGGAGGCCAAGGCAGGATAGCAGAGGGAGAGCTCAAATGCAGCCTGGGTATACAGTGAGTTCCTAGCCAGCCTGAACTAAAGAACAGCATCCTATCTCATAAAAACCAAGAAATATGATAAAACTGCAATAAAAGGTTCAAGCCATAAGAGTACACCTGTGAGCGAGATTCAAATGGTGAGCTACCTATTTGCATGTAGTATCTTAGTGTATCATAGTAAGCATATAAAAATGAGGGTAACATTGTATTGATCCCAGGCAACCAGCAATCTGGTCAGGTTTTCAGACAGCCTTGCCTCAGCCACCTTCATCCTGGAAGCACAGCAGCCAGGGAGGTGTCAGTGAAGCCCAGCTGACTGGCTGGAAGCCCTCCCTGGGGGTGCTGTGGGGTGCCAGTGGCCTGAGCCAGAGACCTGGCACTGAGGACAGGCATCCAAAAGAGGCTGGAAGAACAGCACAGACAGCACAGCCACTGGGGAAAGTAAAAAACCAGGCACATCTGTTTTTTTTAACTTTTTAATCCAAAAATACAGAAAATTCTACTCTTTAACCCCAGATTCTTAAACTCTGGGTGAGGCAGCAGGTAGTTGCCAGCTGTAATGATGTCTAAAGGTTTATATTCATCTCAGGAACAGGAAAGATGGGAAAGTGAGGTTCAAACTAGGGAACCTCCAAATCAGGCCCTTGCCCTGCCGGGCTAGCCCACAGCACTTCTCCAACTCTTTGCCAGAGTAAATGAAGCAACCATAAGAGCGGGCCACCCTGGGGCAATCTGCCCTGTCCACGTAGGCTCCACAGTTGGGGACATTCTTTCCCTGCTGAGAGGACTGCTGGCTGGGTTTCACCAGAGCCAGGAGGGCACAGGAGAAGCAGGCCCAGGAAGTTAGCCCCCCAAGCAAAGCTCTGCAGGCAGAACTGGCGCACCATTCTCTCTTTTTATCCTTGGCCTAACTCCACTCCAAGGAGACCCAGAGGTTGGACTCTGTAGCCAGCCAGTCCTGCTGGGGCTATCACACAAGTGCCTCATCAGTCAACACAGACACCAGCTGCAGTATGGCTACTGCATGCCAACAGGGTGCATGGGCCAGGACCCCTGGCCAGCACCCAGGCCTGCCATGGGAGGGACATGGGCCACAGACTGCAGCTGCTGCTGGGCTTGCCAGATGTGATGGAGTTCCTTAAACTGCTCCACCATGTGATCTTTGAGGTCTGGGTTTGAGATCTGCAGCCGGATGCTGTCAGCTGACCAAGAAAGCTCCCCTGAGAACATCTCCAGAAGCAACCGGGCTGCAACAGGCACCACCTGGGGGCAAAGAAATGGATGAGGGAGAGCAAAGGCAGGGCTGCCAGACCCATCTGCACATGAGGGCTTTTACCAGGGGCATGTGGCAGATGCCTCTCCTCCAGCCCTGGGCCTTGATTATCTTTGGCAGCCAAGTCTGTACTCCCCAGCGAGCCCCAGCCATGTCCCCAAGTATTCCTGTCAAGGTGGGGTGGAGGTGCACACCTGGACAGTAATAAGCTTCTTCTCTCGTGGTTTCTGGTCAGGCCACTCTTCCCCAAAGCAGAAGAAGATCTCAAAAGGAGGTGGGGTGTTGGTGCGGCCCTTCTGGAACAGGATGAGGTCTGCATCAAGATCAAATACCCTGGTCAGAGGCTGGAACCATGCCCTGGGTGAGAGGTGGTCAGGAAGGACCTGTGGGCCTCACCATTGAGAAACTGCTCCAGGCTGAAGAGCTTAGTCTTGACTTCCCGCTGAATGGGGTTCGGGGTTGAGCCATGAGTGGAGGCACAGGGCCCACTCCAGAATACCTTGCACTGGCACAGGCGGATGGCGTACAGATCCTGGCCCTGCAGCTGGAGGATGAGCCCACGGTCCAGGACATCCAGCAGCTGGTTTGTATAGAAGCGCTGCTTGTCGCTGGGTATGTCTTCAGGGCTGGGGAAGCGGATTTGCTCCAGGCTCACGGGGCCAAAGAGTTCTACCTGCTCCTGGGTGGCCTCTAGCTGGCTATAGAAGATCCGGCAGCCTTGTGGGTTGCTGATGGTGAGGGCATGGGGTGGCCGCCCCCGGTACTGGAACTTGATCTCCAGGTCGGTCACTGTGGGACAGAGGGCCACCCCAGCCATGAGCCCTGTGTCGCCCATTCTGTAGCCAGGGAGTAAGCCCCGCCTCCTCAGCACTCCTACTTCCCAATGGCACTTGGGCAAGGAAGACATACACCTGCTTGCGTTCCCTTCTCTGCCAGCCTCTGCTTTCCTTGAAGACCCTGCCCCAAAGCCCTGTACTGCTTACCCTGCCCAGCCCGCCCAGCCCATGGTGGGGCCTTACGAGGCAGCATGTGTGGGCTGATCAGTAGGTCGGGCAACAGCTGTTCACTTGCAGGGGGCAGGGCATGAGCCAGGGGCACAGGGCTGGGCAGGGCTTCAGCGAGACGCTGCCCGAAGCCAACAGGGTTGCCAGGTGCAGGGACCAGGAGGTTGGGGTCTAAGGCAGGAGGCCCCACAGGCGGTGGAAGAACAGGGGGCCACTTGACATCTTCTTTAGGTAAATAGGGTGCCATGGAAGGACCAGGCTGCACTGCTTCTACAGAGGGTAGAATAGACAGAGTTATTAATGCCACCTCTAGGACTAGTTGACCTGTCTCCCTTCAGCCCCAATGTACCTGTGGCTTTTCCATATGCAAGACCCCCAGGCATGCCACCTCCCAGTCCTACCTGTCAGGCTCAGGCCTGGTAACATCCTCTGAAGCTGAAGGGAAGATATAGGCAAGGAAGGAGCGAAAAAGGCAGAGAGACAAAGGAAAATCTGATTAGTAAGCTGACTACACACAAAGAAATGCTTCAGTGACACAGCCTTGGTCAGAACCCAGGAGACATACCAGAGGATGGGACTGACTGGTCCATCCCGAAGCAGAGCCACCTCACTGGCCACTCTGTAAACCCAAACCCCACCCCTACCCTCCCCACACACCTCCTCTTCCTCTTCTTCCTCCTCCTCCTCTCCTGGGGCCAGAGTATAATCCTCAGGAGGCTGGGACTCTGTAGTCAAGGGAGAAAAGAGAACAGGAAGGGAGTCAGTGGCAGATCAGGTGCCAAGCCAGCCTTGGGATAGAGCGAGGTGAAGGGCATTGATAGCAGCCAAGGGCCCAGAATAAAGGCAATGGCAAGGAAAAAGAATCTGGCCTCTGACCCCATTCTAAGCCATTTCTGGAAATCTTGGACCACTCCACGGTGGGTTCGCGGTACTTCTTGGATGCACAGCCTTCCAAGGGCCCACACAAAACCAGGTAGGATACCTGTGGGAGCAGGGCCATTGGAGCAGACCTCGTAGATCTTGTAGGGCTGAGGTGGCATGTCCCGGGGTCCGTCGTAGATGAGGCGGAAGTCTCGGCTCTTGTTGAGGGCGCAACGTAGGTTGGCTTTCCACTTGGCAGGATCAGCCTCATCCACCCCCTCAGTGTACTTCCCTGTCTCTTTGGCCCAGGCCTGGGTAGGAAGAAAGGACAGCTGATCGCAGAAAACCTCGGTCCTCTCCAAGGGTCAAACCAGCCTTGTGTCCCGCAGGAAAGGCCTTCAGCCATTGGCTGAGCTCCGCCTAGCTGAGGGCCTCACGTATAACAGGAATCTAGGGCCTAGATTCCTTCTCCAGCAACTAGGGTGCCAACAAGCTCAACAAAATCTATAGGCTTTGAGGGGCATCCATATCCACTGCTCCAGGAAAGGCAATGCATCCAGGCAAATGCGTCTAGGGTGGAGTGTAGCTTGGTGGAGCCAGAGGCCTGCAGACCCACAGTTCTGTGCTTGCTAATCACCAGCTCTGAGCCACTCCCCTGCCCAGGATTTGGATTTTGGAGTTTCAGTGTTAAAAACCACATCACCATGGACACTTAACTTCTACCCTTTATTTGTCTTAAATGATTTTTGGGGGGCTAGTTCCTAGAGTTAAAAATTGCAGAGACCCTTATTGGGGGTTTATATTTCCATGCTTTACCTAGCAATTTGATTTCTACGGGATCATACATGTAGAATCCAAAAGCATGCATGCAAAACTGCACATACAAGGTTATTCACTGCAGTGCCATCTGTAAAAGCAAAAGAGTGTGATATCCAGTGTCTGTCATGAGGCCTGGTTAACTTATGATTGACTCACAAGATGGAATGGGCAGGGGGGAGAGGGAGGTTTTTATGTACTGACACGTGCTCTTCAAGAAATATGAAATACAAAGAGTATGTCTGCCTCTACCATTTTTTGAAAAGTAGAGCCAGGCATGGTGGCACATGCCTGTAACAGGAGGCCGAGACAGGAGTTTGAGACCCATATGGGCTACATGGTGAGTTCAAAGCCAGCCTGAATTACATAGCAAGAAATTGTCTCAAAAAAAGAAGAAAAAAAAAATACGGGATCAATAGGAAGGTATTCATTTGTAGATGCAAAGAAATCTCTCAGGAGAGATCTGGTTGGTGGGCATCTGGCGCAGGCATGTGATGTCAGTACTTGGGAGGCTGAGACAGGAGGATTGTTGCAAGACTGAGGAGAGTATGGGCTATATAGTGAGTTCAAGGGCATCAAGAACCTGTCTCAAAAAAAAGAGAATCTGGTAACACTGTTGTTGCCTCTGGGGAGGAGACTGGATGGCTGAGGAGGGGTGACTATGCTATAAGCTATTTCACATCTTTCTATTTTAAATTATGTAACTATGCTATTTACACAAAAATAAGAAAAGGATTTGAGAAAACTTTGACAAGGATCAAGTGCCACAAAGAAATCACCTAAAACGAATAAAGGATAGAAGCTGAGAG
The DNA here is from genome assembly GCA_004027165.1 of Ctenomys sociabilis. Lineage (NCBI taxonomy): Eukaryota > Metazoa > Chordata > Mammalia > Rodentia > Ctenomyidae > Ctenomys > Ctenomys sociabilis. Next base: position 14,541 of record PVKA01008053.1, on the reverse strand, counting down.
TCAACGTGGCAATGTAGGCTTTAATGCTAACACTGTAACAGCAGCCTGAAGTGTCCCAACCCAGGAGTGGGCGCTGAACTGTGTTCAATCATGAGATAACAGCCGAGTCGCTAAGTGGTGTGGATCTATATTAGAAAGGAAAACTGATCCTGATGTTGAGTGAAAATATGCAGGTTATAATACAACATGTGAGGCAGGCGACATAGCTCAGCAGATTAAGCACCTACTTAGGCAAGGGCAAAGACCACAGCTCAATCCTGGTACTGGTTCCATCCCCTGTACTACATGCCACTCCAGTCCCACCCCCAGGTGAACTGAGCCGCTGACCAAGTCTGGATATAGTGGCATTCACCTGTAATTCCAGCGCCAGGGAGGCCGAAAACAGGAAGATCACTACAAGTCTGAGCTATGTAGTGAGACCTTGTATCAATTACATTATATATATGTATATAATTTTGTATTTTATACGCACATGTAGAAAACTGAAAGTATTAGTGGCTATATTTTCTGTTATAAATCTATAGCAGTAGATATATCCTAACTTTAAGACTACAGATAAATTGGGAGCTTCATTTATCATATGTGTACTGAACATGTACTCCTGCATACACAGGTGGTACAAAACAAGGGCTAGGTAGGGGGAGTTACTGCAGGGTCTCTAGAAACATTCTTGATCTGAGGTACAGGCAAGTTCATTATTTTATTTTACTTTTTATTTTCTGAAACAGAGTCTCGCTATATATAGTTCAGGCTATGAAGCCCAGGATGGCCTCAAACTCACAGTGATCCTCCTGCCTCAGCCTTCCTAGTGTTGGGATTATAAGTGTGCACCAGCATGGCTAACTAGTGGTACAGCTTAATAAAGAAGATTGTGGCTAGACCTGCGTCCCTGTAAGCTAGATCTGGCATCACCTGATAGCTGGGAAGCAGACCTGCCTTGAGAAGAGCATGGGTACATCTCTTTCCTGGAGCAGTGGCCTCAGAGGTAGAGGTAGCACCCATCCAGGACTTACCTTGAAGATGGTGTTGTCTCCATCCTGGCTAGGGCCATGCCTTGTGGCATGCCGCCAGGGGATGTAGAAGAATTTCCTTTCACCATTGACCCACTGAAGCCCTGGGTACTGGCAGCTGTTCACCTGGGCCACCAGCCAGGGCTTCAACCGTACACGGCGTGGCTGAGTGGGAGCCCCAGGAGGTGGCTGGTTCATGGCAAAGGGCTCTGCAGGGAAAGCCAGGGCACAAGCTCAGCAAATTAGCAGCTAAACACTCCCTGACCTGGGGATGGTAGACCCACCCAGGTGTTCATGGCCAGTTCTCCTTCCGACCCTTAGCTTCCAAGGCACAGAGTCTGTGCTTTGTGTTGGGTTCTGGGGAGGAAAGGGGAAGGAAAGAGATCTCAGCAACAGTGGATGCTTAGCCCTGCCCTATGCCTTGTACCAGACTGGGGTATTCTTTGCCCAGATGCGAAAAGCACCAGCTGCCCCTATGCCCAGAACTGCCTTCAGCTGCCTCCCTTGCAAGTTAGGTCACATCTCACTCTGGAGGGACAGCCACAACAGCAGCTATGAGGACAAAAGCCTGGTCTGCTTGCTGCAAGGGTGGACAGCTGTGGGTGAACAGCTCCACAGGGCACGCCTTAGGATTAGCCTGACCCACACCACCCTGCCCAGCTTTGCTCTCTCCCTGTTCTCAACCTCCTTCCTCTGAGAATCCTCCCAACTCATTCTCTGGACAAGAATCCCAGCACTGGTTTCTAGGAAACAAAAGCAGACCATGGGAATTGTGGAAGGGTGTCCGAATTTAGTGTGAAGGCTTTCCTTCCTTGGCTTCCCTCAGAGATAAATCCCATCAACCCCCTCAACCTGCCTCCAGCAAAGACAGCTACCACCAAACTGAGGCCTTGCTCTGCCTGAAGCCATCATTTCCTAGTTTCTTGTCTGCCTTTTCTCCTTCTACTGGGCTCATTGTTTTAGCACTTAGCTGGTTTTTTGTTTGGGTTTGGGCTTTGGGAGTTGTTTTGTTTTTGTTTTGGGGCGGTTGGTGTTTTGAGACAGGGTCAGAGTCTCTCTGTGTAGTATAGGCAGGTCCTGAATTCACTATGTAGCCCATCCTTGCCTCAAACTCAAGGAGATCCTCTTGCCTCAGTGTGTGGAGGACTATGATTATAAGGTATGAACCAGTTTCTTTCGGTACCTAGGAAGCCCCTGCAGTAAGTGCAGCTCCCCATGGTGACCCCAGGTCCAAAATCACTGCCTCATTCAAGTCAGGACAGCAGAACAGGATACACTGACACTGGAGCTCCTTTGGGCTCCCCCTCACCTGCCCACCCACTCTCCAGAACCTGAAACACTAGTCTGGAGCCACTCCTGCACCTCTGCACTCCCTGGCAGTTTCTTTTCTTTCCTTTCTCTCCCTGGCAGTTTCTTTTTTCTTTTCTTCTTCTTCTTCTTCTTCTTCCTCTCTCTCTCTCTCTCTCTCTCTCTCTCTCTCTCTCTCTCTCTCTCTCTCTCTCTCTCTCTCTTTCTCTTGCCCATGCCCTTGGCCTTTACTGTGTGGGCCCAGGAAGGGGGAGCAATCATATTACCTGGTTCTCAGAAGTTTATCTGTTGCTCAGTGATTAAGAAATGACGGGTAGAGCTGGTCTACTTGGTCCTAGTAGCACAGAGCCTCAGTTTCCCCCTGAAGTTCTCCACAAAGAACTTTTTGGTTTGTGGCTGATATATGCCACCTCCAGTCTGCTGTAATGTCCCTCTGCAAGCTTCAGAAAAGTGTCCAGCTCAGCCCATGAAAAGCAAAGCCAGCCACAACCAGGGAGGGTGGGAAGACTCCAGCCCTGCCTCCCCCCAACCCCCAGAAGGCTGTGGCTTAGTTCCTCTTTCTACACCAACCTCCACCCAGCCCCAGGGGAAATGAAAGTGGACAACTCAGAAATCTGACTCACTGTGCGGCCTAGGGAGGGAGGCTGAGAGGGAGGGAATGGAGATTTCTTAAGTGGGTCCCTAAAGCCATCCATTCCATCTGCAGCCTTCCCCTAGGCGGGACCAGGGGTTTCCGACCGTCCCAGTGCCTGTGAGATCTGAATTCCCGATGTCTGGATGCGCCTGCCTGTCTCTAGATTCATGGACTTCCCTTCACTCCCACCCTAGCTTTGTGAATCTGTGATCCCTTGAAGCAGGGAACCATTACCTGCTATGGAAACATCAGTGGGGGCGTGGGCTGCTGAGGATCGAAAGAAGCCCCCACAAGTGGGTCAGGCAGTGAAGCATCTGGGGGGAGCTGGAGCCCTGCTGGGGTTGGCAAGCTCCCCACAGTCATCCCAAGGGCCCTGCTTAAGTCCAAGGGGAAGACCCAGAGCATCCAGGTGGGTCCCATGGGGGAGGTTGGGGAGGGGAACGTGCAGTGATATAAGAAGCACTAGGCAGAGCTGGGGCCCCTGCTGCTTCCCGAGTTCTCTGAGCCTACGTTTTTCCCAGCAAACCCCACAGCGGGACGGCCAGGGGTACCCTGCATCAGGCGTGACCCTAAATCCCGCCCCCTCCTGACCGACGGCGACTGCACACTCCGGGTCCTGCCTCCTCGCCGCGCAGACAGGCTGAGCCTCTGGAGCGGCAGGTGCGGCAGGAAGAAGCCTCTCGGCTTCCTCCCTGGCGAGGGTGGGGTAGGCCCGGGTGCCAGGGAAAACCCCAAAACAAGGCCTTTGGGTCAAAAGGGGTGATTTCCTGCCTCTTCAAAGCGTCTAGCGGGGAGGCTCTCAGCCCCAGCGCCGTGGACCAGAGCGTCGTGGGGCGTCCCCATTGCGGGCCCGTGTTCCCCCTCGGCTTCCTGCGCCCCCAGCCAGTGTCCTTTCGGGTGCGTTTCACATTCGCCCCCGCTCAGGAACCCAGACCAAGCCCGAACCCCCGGCTGCCTCGCAGGCTAAGGCCGGGCCGGCCCGACGGCCTTACCCTGCGGAGAGCCCAGCCAGACCCGGACCGCTGCTCCGGCTGGGGGCGCCCCGCCCGCTGCCGCGCGAGGCCGGGGAGTCCTCCGCGTCCGCCGGGGGTCCTGGCCATCCGCACCCCACTGCGACCAGTCGGCCTTACGTCTCCACTTCGAGACTTTCCATAGCTTCCCTCTGTGGTCCCGGCGGACAGGGAGGAAGCGATCGCGCCCCGATTCTTCCCCGGCCAGGAGTCAAAGCCCGGAGCCTCCGCCCGCACCGCGTCCCCCGCAGCACCCGCGCCCCGCACACTCCCGACCCTGGCGTTAAATCCCGGGAAGGCGACCGCTCAGAGCCGCAGCCTCTCGCTCAGAGGGTCGAGGGCCGGGGAGCGCGCCGACGGGGAGGGGAGTCGGGGCCCCGCTCTGCGTTCGCCCCGATTTGGTCACCCCAACCTCGACCGTTCGGCGCCGCTCGCCCTGCTCGGCTACGGCAGGCGGAGGGCGAGAAGCCGCGGAGTTCGCCCTCGCCGCGGCGCCCACACCGATCGGGCCGTGGGAGGCGCTCTGGGGCGCGGGGCGCGGGGCGCGGGGCGCGGGGCGCGGGGCGCGGGGCGCGGGGCGCGGGGCGCGGGGCGCGGGGCGCGGGGCGCGGGGCGCGGGGCGCGGGGCGCGGGGCGCGGGGCAGCGCGACCTACCTGGGCGCCGGAGCGCGGGCCGGCCGGGCGAACTGCGCGCTCCCGGGGCCGCGCCTCCGCCGGCCGCCCGCCCTGCACTTCCGCGTCGCGCCGCCCCCGCCTCCGCCCCCGGCGCGCCGCTGCCGCCCCGAGCTCCGAGTCCCGGCCGCGCCCGCCCCCCGCCGCCTCAGCGGGGCCGAAGCTCGAAGCCCGGCCCGGCCCGCGCCGCGGGGAGACCGCGGCCTGCGCGGAGCCCTGCACGCATCGTGGGCTGAGAAACAAGCTGGAGAGGCCGGAGACCCCACCCTGCTGCGCTCGGGAGCGGCCACGGCCCCGCCACCGCCTGCAGGCGCGGATCCCCCGCATCCCCACCCCGCACCGGCCCAGCTCGGCTGACCGTCTGTCCCCCAGATTCACGTGTGCTCGTGGCGCCCCCTCTTCCACCATGACCCTGTGCTCGCCACTCCAAATGGTTTTCATTCCCATAGAAGCCTCGCCGCCAGCCTCAGGCTTCGCGCGTCTGTTCCTTCTGGAAGGATTCCCGCCAGCGGACTCCAGCTCTCCAGCTTCCTGGGGCAGCCGCACCTCTGCCAAGGACCCGCATTGCCAGCCCCTGAGATGCGGACCTGGCAGCACAGACCCTCCTTCCCCTCTGTGTAGCTCGTGATTTTAATGTCTCATGTTTACTCAGAGACCACTCTGATTAATGCATCTGCATTATTCATTTTCTATAGTCGTTTTTATTATTGCTTTTATTTATTTGATACTGGAGGTAGAACCCAGGGTCTTGCGCATGCTTAGGCAAGTACTCTGCCATTGAATAAACTACCAGCTCTGTGGTAATTTTTAAGTAAAAAGTTTTTTGGTGTTTTGTTTGTTTTTATTTATTTGTTTGGCAGAACCTGGGATTGAACTCAGACCCTTACGCTTGCCAGACAAGCGCTTATTCTACTGAGCCATCTCCCCGGCCCCTTAAAGCATTTTTTTGTTTATTTCTTTGTTTTTATTTGGGGGCTCTGGTTGGTCTTGAACTCCTGGCCTCCAGAGGGGCTGGAATGACAGGCATGCCATCAGTCCAGTTTAGTTGAACATACTTCAGTGAAAAAAATCCAAAGTTATAAACCTTAAATAAAATGTGCAAGTTCTGTATGATACTACAATCTATAGAAATTAGAGACTTGCATTTTTAACAAATATAGTAGTATTTGTAAATCAGAACTTTCACCTCCCCATTTCTCCAGGAATACCTAGGTTAGTCTTTCATAGCAAAAAGACTTGCCTCTGTTGTGTGTGTGAGGGGTTGTTGTTGTTGTTTGTTTGAGACAAGGTCCTAGTCTGCATTCAGGCTGGCCTTGAACTCCTAATTCAGTCCAAGCTCATCTCCATCTTCCTGCTTCAACTTCCCCAGTGCTGGGATCACACGTGCACCACTCATGCTTTGTTGTGTTTGTACTTTTCTGTATCTCTATTCCTCTTCCCCAACTGTGTAGCTCTAATATAAAAAGGAAATAAGTATATATATATTTTTTATTACTTGTAGCTGCTGAGTCCTTTACTACTTCATATTTTAATTTTTTTTAACAGGGTCTCACTACACAGGTTGGACTCGTGATCCTCCTGTGTTCAGCCTCCCCAGCTCTGGGATTACAGGCATCCCCCACCACTCCCAGACTAGGTTGCCAGCTCAGCACATCCAAGGGTGGGGCCAACATGGCATGTAGTACCTGGGATTAAACCCCAGTCCTTGTGCTTGGCTAAACAGGCATCTAGTCCGCTGAGCTATCTCTATCTCACCGGCCCTCATATTTTAAAATTTTAAGTAGAGTCAAACATGGTGGGCCCCTCTGGTAATCCTAACACTTGTGAGGCTGAGGCAGAAGGATGGAAAATTCAAGGCCAGTGTGAGCTACATAGTGAGGCCCTGTTTCAAAAGAAACAGTACAAAAAATCAAAAATACCCTTTTAAAAAAATCTCATCAAAACAAAATTGCTTTAATTTACCCCATGGTTCTAAGCCCTGGTTCATTCGAGGGCAAGCAGTTCACCACCACTGAGTTATGACCCTTTGCTAAACTACTAGTTCATTGAAAATGTTCATCTCCAAAATGGGAATCTTCTTCACTGGGGATCAGTTATGCTGAATAGAAAAATATTCTATGTTGGTCCAGAAAAGACACCAGGAGTGATAGCCAAGAACAACTTTTTCTTGTCAAACCTGCAAAAACTCACAGCCTGAGAGACCTTGAGGCCAACTTCCCTCCCACTGTGTGCTGGGCCCAGATGAGGCCCACCCTTAGGGTCTCAACTCCAAGGACCAGCAGTGCCTGTAGTTCAGGGAACAGTTGAGCTTGCCCTCCAGCTCTAGACTCAGCTTGGACAACTTTAGGCGGACCCATGCCTCCTAGCCTCTGTCTCTAAAAGGCAGATGACATTACTGGGCTCCTGGTGTTCCATGAGGCTCTGGGCCTACCCAGGGACTGCAAATGGGCCCTACACTGTTCAGTTCCCCCCTTCCCTGGTCAGGGAAGCTGAACCAAGAAGTAGCCCAGACCAGAGACACAGCCAGCAGGAAGAAGGCAGGGCTTGGGAGAGAACACACTTACCCTAGCCTTCCTGTCCTGTCAGGTGGGTGGAAGAGCCAGCGAAGGGGAAGTGAACCCCCACCCCCTTGTAGCCAATCTCACTTCCCCTGGTGGGAGGCAGGCCATGGGGAACAGGGAGTCTTAGGGTCCACAGCCCCAGGGGCCTCCACAACCAGTGTCTAGGTGCCTCCCTCCTAGCTGTGGGAGACCCCATCCCCTGGCTGGGGCAGCAGTACAGAGTGGGTACCAACCAAGGCTCCCGTCCCCTGCTTGAGAGAAGCCAGCATGAGCACCAAGGAGCAGAGGAACCAAAGGGAACTGAAAGAAACCCAGGGTGAGTGACATAGAAGGACAGAAGCCCAGAGGTGGCTGAACAGAAAGACGCCCCCCACCCACTCCAGCTCTGCAGGCCTGGGCAGACAAAGATGATGGCTGCTCTTGCAGGCTCCCACCTAGGAAACCTACTTCCTCAGGCCTGAGCTCTTCCTCCTTCCCCGGCTGGCCTGTTTCTGGCAACTGAGTTTCTGAGCTCTTGTTGATTGAACAACAGACTCCCCATGCAGCAGGGCTTTGCAACTCAGTAACTGTGGGACTGCAGGAAGCTCTGCTCTCTGGGAGCCCCATTTCTGACCTGTAAAGTAAGGGTCGTAGCATCTGTGTCACAGGCGGAGCAAGTCTGAATTCACAAACACTTGCACCCTGTACCTGCTGGGGTAAACTGCGGAACAGACTTACTTTATCCAAGCCCCCTGCCCCTCTTGAACTCACATTCTGTGGAGTGAAACACCTGCTTTGTTCTCTTTCTTCAGTAATGGGTTGAATCCAACCTCTCTGAGCTGAGGTAGAAACCCAGAGCAATGCTTTAAGGGGGGGTTGTTTTGTTTCTTGAAACAGGGTCTCACTAAGTCACTAAGTTGTCCCAGCTGGGCTAAAATATGTAATCCTCCTGCCTCAGCCTACCAGCGTGCTGTGATCACGGTGTCGAATACCACACTCAGCAACCATAAATTCCCTCTCTCTCTCTCTCTCTCTCTCTCTCTCTCTCTTTATTTATTTATTTTTTTTTTGCCAAACCGGGGATTGAACTCAGCCCCTTGACCTTGCCAGGGAAGCGCTTATTCCACTGAGCCATCTCCCTGGCCCCCATAAATTCTCAAATAATGCAGTTGGGTGGGGCCTTGTGGGCCACCATACCAGCTGTGGCTTTGCTTGAGATAGGAGTCTCTGGAAAGTTCAGGCAGAGGCAGGACAGAATCTGATGTGGGTTTTAGCATGACTACCCTGGCTCCTTGTAACAACCTGTAGTTTCTAGTAGCTTTACAATTGAGGCCCAGGGCACAAAGCTGGAGCTTCCTCTTTATTTCTTGCGAACTGCCACTACCTCAGACCTTTGTGGGGTTTGACCTGGAAGACCCCTTCTTGGTCAGCATTGTCACACCTAAGGGCTCCACTTAGTTTTGGTGGGACTAGGACAAGTTCTGCACCCTGAGCTCTAGCTGCATCCAGGTACACTTGAAGGAGGAAATGGCCCTCCTGTACTGGGGATGGGCATCCTCTTTCACTGAGCAGCAGCTGCAGAAGGACGTGCACCGAGCAGTGAGGGAAGAAGGAGACACCCACTGGGCCAGCCACATCAGCCGAATTAACCCTGGAGATCAGTGGGGTGACAGCCGGCTCACGCTCACATCCAGCCTGAGGTCTGGGAAGTCGCCCAGATGCCTGCTTCCACCCAGGTCCAGGCTTCTGGCCTCCTTCCTTTGTCCCATGAAGAATGCTGCTTCCCTTTTCTTTGATTGCTTCTCTCCTCTCTCTGGTGCCCTGTGACCTGCTCCAACCCCTTCCCTGGATGCAGTTCTGGCTTTACCCCTTGCTCCAGGCCCTAGACTCATAGCAACCCTGCCAACTCCAGGCCTTCTGTGTCTCTGTGCCAACTCCCCCCCAACCTCTTCACTTAAAGGCTTAGATCCCAGCTGTTTGCTGTGGCCTGGGTCTCTCCTGTCTCGCTTAACTATTGTGGTTAAGATGTCCCACCCTCCAGGCCAACCCTCCCAGCTCCCACCCTGCCTTGGATACTACCCGGACACCAACCCTGACTTCCACTGCATCTAATTGAAGGCTCCTGGGTCTGCCAAGCTCAGCATCCCCTGCAGTTCTTTGCTGTCTGTGGACTATCTTTGTCATGTCATGAAAGGGCTTGGCATCCCCCTCAAATGAGGAGCACTTTCTCAGACTGGAAGGAATTTTGAGGGGCTTCTTCACTGCCCCCAGCTCTAAAGATGGCTGGCTTTACAGTAGTAGGTCATCAGCATCCAAAAGGTTCAGTCAAAGGTGGGCATGGTGGTACACACCTATAATCCCAGCACTTGGGAGGCTGAGGTGGGAGGATCATTGTGAATTTGAGACTAAATATGGTCTTAAATATGCCTGAACTGCATAGTGAGACCCTGTCTCAAAAAGATACACAAAAGTTGACTAATGCATGATGGAGTTTGAGTCAGATGGATAGCTAGATAGTAGGATGAGGTAGTTCTCTGAGGCCTTGTCACTGTTAAACCCTTTTCATACATTTTTTCCTTTAACTGACAGTGAGCCACTACGAGGTAGGTGTTATTTTCAGCCTCCTTTACAAAGAAGTAAGTGAAAATCTTGCTGATCTTGCACCCTTCAGTAAGATCTTCAGCTTATTTTTTCTTAGCATTATCTTTAGTGGCTGGTAGAAATAGCACCCCAATCTTTACTTCCCTTCCCCTGGCGTTCTCTATGTGCCTCTGTGTCTAAATATTCCCTCACACAAGAACACAGTTGTAGTGGATCTGGGATGCCGTAATTACACGCCAATGGCCCTATTGCCAAGTAAGATCACATTATGAAGTGGTGGAGGTTAGAAGGTGAACACATAAATTTGGGAGATGGGAACATAATTCATTCCCAACAGCTAGGTGTGGTGATACATGACTGTAATTCTATCCTGGGCTACATAGCAAGACTCTGTCTAAAAAAAAAAAAAACAAAGAAAGAGAAAAAGAAGAAAAAAAAAAAAAAAAAAAAAAAAAAAAAAAAAAAAAAAAAAAAAAAAAAAAAAAAAAACCCAGAAATAAAACGAGCCAACTCAACCCCAGTAGTATTTAACATTTACCCTACACTACAGCAAGCAATGGCTTTGAGTCATGACAACTGTACTAAGCAGGCCTGTGTTTTATCTTCATCTTAAAACACAGAAAGACCTGAGTTTAATCCCCGGTTCCGCAAAAAAAAAAAAAAAGAAAAAGAAAAAAAAAGAAAACCAGAAGTTCAGAAAAGCCAAGTAATTTACTGCAGAACACGGCACACAGTAGAAGAGACAGCAATTAACAGCCTCGAAGTTCCCTAGCGCTCTGACGGTTTTGGACTGCGAGTTACTCCGCTGGGACCTGCTTTTCCCTGTAGGGGGCGCTGCTGCAACACCCCCTCCACTCCTCCCCATCCCCCACCCCCCCTCGGCTGGAGCCCTAAATTGTGGACTCAGTGTGCCCGGGAATGCTGGTGGCCTCCAGGCTTAGGAAGAGGCCTCACATAAACAGGGGTGAGAACCTTTCCAGGTGGGCCATGGGGTGACTACATGTGTCTTCATACAACGTGGCATTTATTTATTGTTTAGGTACAGGGTCTCACTATGCAGTTCAGACTCATAGCCATCCTCCTGCTTTCAGCCTCCCCAGCAACTGGGATTACAGGAGTGCACCACCATGCCCCATTGCTGGCTCAGTGCCCCTCGGGGGTGGGGCCGGGGCCACATGTGGTACGGGGGGATCAAACCCCAGTCCCAATGCTTGCCGAAGCTGGCGCTTAGTCTGCTGAACTATCTCGCCGGCCCTCAATGTGGCCTTTGCTCAAACTCAAACAGTGCACTGCAAAAGGTAGATTCGGCTGTATGTAAATTTTTTAAAAAACACAAGCTAAATGTCAAGAAGTTTTAGAAAAAACTTAATACATTGGTTTGTATTTATCTTCTAATACACACAAAAGACTGATATATGATACATAGGTCTTCATACACTCTTCTTTTTGGGGGGGAGAGGGGGTTGGGGATCTTTTTGAGACAGGGTTTTACTATGCAGTTCAGGCTGGCTTGAACTTGCTTTGTAACCCAAGTTGGTCTCAAATTTTCAGCTATCTTCTTGCCTCAGCCTCCTGAGTGCTGGGAATTCAGGCACACACCACTACACCTAGCTAGCAAACTCTTTAGTTAAAATCTAAAATAAAATTTCTAAAATGGGCGTGTTGGCACAAGTCTAAAACTCCAGTACTGAGGAGGCTGAATCAAGAATGTCACTAGTTGAGGCCAGCTGGGGCTACATACTAAGACCTTGTTTAGAAAAACAAACAAAACCCTCAAAACAAAAACATAATTTTAAAAAGAAAAAACAATAGAGGGGCTGGAGATGTAGTTCAGCAGCACAGTGCCTGGCAAGCTTGAGGCCCTAAGTTCAATTCCTGGTATACAAACAAACAAACAACAAATAAAAAGCAAACAAGTCCAAGAAGTGTCCTCCACAGAGGACAGTGTCTCCCACCACCATCTCCCCACCCTAGCCCGGCTCCTCTGCTGACCGTTCCTGGAGACTCCTAGGTGCCTGACTGCCCCTGGGACTCAGGCCTGCACTCACCCTCAATGTGGTGCTTGACACTGGCAGTGGACAGCGAGTGCTGTGGTGAAGGAGCATCTGTAGCAATGTGACTAGGAGTAAGAAGTTCTAGGCAGCTGAGGCCTGGCCTGGCATCAGAGGAGAACCAGCTCCACCTTTCAAGGGTCACCCACCAGGACCTCTGGCCGCAGCAAGGTCAGGGGTAGAGAAAGAAACCTCTGCCTTCCTAACTCTTGCTAGTGCCAAATTTCAGTGGACAGCCAAATCCACTGAAAACTTAATACTTGGATGGGACCTGGGTCACAGAAATCAAGGACGTCAGCGCGCGCACCTGTGTGTGTGTGTGTGTGTGTTACCAGGGATTGAACCCCAGGCCTTTGTACAGAGCTACATATGTATTCCGCCCTATTTTACCCTTAATGTTGCGACCAGGTTTCATAAATTGTTCAGACCAAGCCTGAATTTGCCATCTCCTGCCTCAGCCTCTAAGAGTCCTAGGATTACAGGTGTGGCCCTGTGATTACGGGGAGTACAGGGTAAGGCAGAAATGGCAGTAAGGGTGGAACTGGAAGGGGGTGGCAAGTGGGGAGGAGCCAGAGTTACATGGGGAGCGCACCCTGAGGTCCAAGGTACCCTAGGGTTGCCCTAGGGTGAGCCAAGCAGACCATCGGATCCTTTTCCAGATTGGAAGTTCTTGAATTAAGGAAAGGTGAATAAAAGAAGAAACCAGGAGGGGCCGTTTCCTACAGGCTCTAGCAATCAGGGGGACGGTTTCCGCAGAATTCCCAGCCTTGCAGGCCTTTATGGTTATTTCTCTAGGGCGCCCTTCCAGATCCAGTGTAGGACTGTGAGCAAGAGAAGATCCTGGGCTGGGTGGAATGGGAATAAGGGCCAGCGTGCCCCAAAGGCCCTGCGGAAGAGACCTCACCCAAGGAATGAATCCCACAGCCTGGCCTCCTCTCCAGGGCTACTCAGGACCATACATAATCAGCAATTGTCGCCCTAGTTAATGCCGCCGGGAGAACATCCTCAGAGCGGCTATAAATTGCTCCGCGCATGCCCCCTGGTGGGAAGAATGGATATGACATGCGTCTCAAAGCCTGGGAGGCCAGGCCAAGGGCGGGTACCTTTTCCTTTGGCCCTAGCAGGTCCAGGAGGTACCTGCTGGGCACCTGCCACAGAGCAGGCATTGTGTGTGCATTCTCTGTCCCGTGTACATCACCCAGGCATGGGTCCTGGTATACTTGTAAATCTCCCCTTCTGTATAGGACTCAACTTCCAGGAAATTTTGAGATGGCTCCCCTGGCCTTTTTTTTTTTTTTTTTTTTTTTTGTCTTTTTGAGACAGGGTCTCACTATGCAGTTCAGGCTGGCCTTAAGCTCACTTTGTAGCTCAGGCTGGTCTTGAACTCACAACAATCCTCCTGCCTCAGCCTCCCGAGTGCTGGGATTACAGGCCTGCACCACCACGCCCGGCTCCCCTGGCCTTAACGGGCAAGGATGCAAGACGAACCTTGAAAACAGACTAAGTGAAAGAAGTCAGATCATGATGGGCCACACACTATATGCTTTCATTTATGTGAACCATTTAGAATAGGCAACTGCTGTGAGAAAATTGTAGACTCATGGCTTGCCTGGGGCCTATGATGAGGAGTGAGGTAGGGTACAGGATTTCATCTTGGGGTGATGAAATGTTCTAAAATTAATTGTAGTGATAGTTCATGAGTCTGTGAGTACAGCTGTCCAGTAGTATCTATGGGGGAGGATTGGGTCCAGGATCCCAAAGCCCACAGGTAAGTCCCGTATACAGAATGGCAGAGCGTTTGCAGAGCACTCCTCATGTATGCTCCACATCTAGACTACTCACCAGACTTAAGGTGCTATAAAAAGCTGTCATGCTTAATCATTTGGGGGATGATGACAAGAGAAAGTCTGTTTAGTATAGCTGCAATTACAGTATTCTAAAAAAAAAAACATTCAAGGGCTGGGGAGATAGCCTAGCAGTCTAAGCATCTGCCTGGCAAGCACAGCTTTGATGTCTGTGTGCTGCGCTGGCCACTGAAACCAGGCTTGGTAGTGCACAGCTGCAGTACAGTGCCGGGCTGGGGTGGCTGAGACAGCCGGATAGCTGCGAGTCCGAGCTCACAGCAGCACCCTGCACCAAACAAATAAAGAAATAAATTATTTTTTTAAATCTTCAAAAAAAAAAAAAAAACCAAATCATGGTTGGATGGATACATGGGTGTGGAGCCCTTGGATATGGAGGGCCAACTGGATAGTACATTATGAAATTGTGCTTTTTTCCCCCATGTTCACAGGCTTATATTTTAAGCTCTATTGTGACTTGTGGAAACTTAGGTACACATTGTGTTTCTTCACAATTTACAATTATACATCCCAATCCAAGCAATGAGAGAGTCTGTTGCAGCAAAAAACAGAAGTAATGGGAGACAAGTCAGGAATATTTTATGGCTCTGGAAGTTCATATGAGGTTTAGTGAACACATCACTTGAGTAAAGTTGCACTGTGAGCCTTCCATAGTGCATCACAAACTTGGCTTCAATGAGAAGTACCGCCGGGCGTGGTGGCGCATGCCTGTAATCCCAGCACTCGGGAGGCTGAGGCAGGAGGATTGTTGTGAGTTCAAGACCAGCCTGAGCTACAAAGTGAGCTTAAGGCCAGCCTGAACTGCATAGTGAGACCCTGTCTCAAAAAGACAAAAAAAAAAAAAAAAAAAAAA
>PVKA01008052.1:57622-74847 GCA_004027165.1 Ctenomys sociabilis | reverse complement strand
AACAAAGTTGGAGAAATAGAAGAGCCACAAGGCCAGCCAACATTTTGGCCCTAGCCTTTCAAGGTCAGTGAAGACCCAGGACATAGGAGAACCTGTACTGCAACATCATGAAACTCAGTTGAGCTCCAAAGTGTCTGAACAAGGAGATTATGGAGCCACAGAGGAAAGAGATCAAAGTTCTATAGTGTGCCTGGGGAGAGTCACATGGGGAGAAAACTTTCTCTCAGACTCTCACAGAGAGAAAACTGGTCAAGCATTGGCCGTGACTCATCCACATGGATGACACAGACAAAGGATCTACAGAATAAGGTACAGGATTACAAGATAAACCCTGAGGGGACTTCATTGATCTCATAAGAAACATAAAGTACAAGTGTTGGTATATAAGTCTTGCTCTATGTAGGTCTTAACCATCCAGCAGAAAAGTATAAGAATGAAGCATACATCGTGGGGCCATAATATTAAGTTGAGCTGTAAATGGCTGTGGTCGACAACTTCTTCAGATAACTCACCATTGCTGTGGAATGCTGGACTGTGTTGTATTGTGTTGTCGAGTTCAAGCACCTAAGTTAGTTGAATGACAATGGAGTGCCCATCTTTGACAGGTGTAGACAAAGGAAGGATTATAGAAAGGAAGAATCATGATGTGTGTGTATGGACAGTACAGTTGGTATAGGTAACATTGTGCTTCTACATAATTCTATGAGAGGCTAGATTTACACTAATGGTGGTTGGACAGGATATTATGTCGGCTTCTAGTACTATGGACAACCACTAGGAAAATACCAAGGTAGAAAGTATTAATTATTGAATCTTTGGTATAATTCAGGTATAAAAAATAAGATAAGTAAACAGCTACACTCTATTAACTCACTGATTAGAGACATCTGCTATAATAATGTCTGTAAGTATAATATCATGTATGCACCTTCTATGATACCAAAACATTATGAAAATAGTTTGCAATGTATTAATTTATCAAATCCATCTTGTCAAGGTATCTTAAAACTATCTCATTGATATTTGTACTCCAATAAAACAAAAATTAAAAGAAAAAAAAATAAATAAATATATGCAGTAAGCTTCAGAATGCATGAAGCAAAAGCTGGTGGTAAGACAGGGAGAAACAGACAAGTCCTCCTCACTGTAGGGATGATCACCACCTCCTTCTATGGCTGGAGACAGAACAAAGGAGCAGGCAGGGTAGCAGCCTGACTGGGGAGGGAAAGGGGGCTCACAGGCGCTTTCCTCCACGTCTCCCATTTATCTTGAGTACATAGAGGCCCAGGTAGAGATTGATTGATTTTGTACATGGCACAGGGTTTCACTACGTAGCTTGGACTCATGGTCAGCCTCCTGTTTCAGCGCAGAGATGGGCTGATGGGCATGCACCACCACGCCTTACCTCAGTGGCCCGCTCGGCATGCCCAGGGGCAGGCTGGGGGGAATTTTGAGTAATGAAATAATCCAAGTGGTAATTCATGTGCTTTTATTTCTGTCAGGGTCTCTGTATGTAGTCCAGACCAGTTTTGAACTTCATGCTTTGAATTTGTGATCCTTCTGCCTCAGCCTGCCAAATGCTTGGATTATAATGCAGGTACTGCCTTGTGTGACAGCCTTTATTATTCAGTTTATTGGTACAATTTAGTTATGCACAATGATCACATGTATCATAGCTAACTAATTTGAAAAATGTTACTGTGGATATTCTACTAAAAATAACCTGTCCTTGATTTCCTTGGCTTCTTAGACAATGCCATGACAAATGTCCTCCTGCTTCAGGAGTTGCTCCTTCTTAGACTTTAGCTGGTTTATCTTCTGCAATCTGATCTCTCAATAAAGGTGGAATGTATACCCTTTCCTTTTCACTTATCCATGCTATGTTATTTAATTCTCCAGGGCCATATTTTTAAATATCCTTCTCTGTGCCAGGGACTGTATTTTTATCTCCATCCTATACTTCCTTCTTGAGCACCTGGGCTTTACCTCCTACTGCCTACTCCACTTGTCAGCTTGGGTGAGAAAAGCACTCATCGTGCCCCACACAGAACAGCTGGGCATGAAATTTCTACCATTGTGTCCTCATTTCCATTGATGGAGAATACATTTTCTCAGTTGCTCATCTCTTCAAATAACAGGTTTACTTAGGATGCATCTTTCTTTGCTATAAGTAGTTAATGCTGAAAATTATGTTAGCATTACTCTCACAACAAACTAAGAATCTGAGCATTTAACAGCTCAGCAGGCTGGGCGTGGTGGTGCATGCCTGTATCCCAGCACTTGGGAGGCTGAGGCAGGAGGATTGTTGTGAGTTCAAGACCAGCTTGGGCTACAAAGTGAGCTTAAGACCAGCCTGAACTGCATAGTGAGACCCTGCCTCAAAAAGACAAAAAAAAAAAAAAAAAAAAACCAGCTCAGCAGCATCACCCTGGCCCAACACTTCCCAGTGTCCTAGCTTCTACCTGCTCTGTCTGTTCTCCTAGGGCAGCATGGAGAAACACTTCCTTCTTCAGGTAAGGAAGTGGAAAGGGGATGATGGTTAAGACATAGCAGAGCAAACTGGGAATGTCAAAGTCCATAGAAGGAAAGTAAGAAAACCGAACAAGACCCTAGCATGAAAATATAGCTTATTAACTACAGGCACAGAAAAGCTGACAAAGATGAAAAGGAATATGTTGAGCAATTTACCTCAATAATTTTGTAAAGGGATAATCAAAGGGATAAATACCAGGAAAGCACCAACTAGCAATACTGACAGTTAAATTTGTAAAATTTTAAGACTATTTGCTGTATCAGTCTGTATCTATGATCCATAAGGAGTACTTTTGGTCATGAAGGATGGGTACACACCTAAACCCTCACTTCCCACTCCCCTTCCTTCCTCTCACCTCCGCAGCTCTACAGAGCCCCTTATCAACTCCCTAAAGTCTGCCTCCATCTTTCCCGTCACCTATCTTTTATTTTGCTCTTTAAATGGTTTGTACCTTGGGTATTTCATATAAAGGAAACCTGGCAATATTTAACCTCTGTGTCTAATTTATTTCTTTTCATATTGTGGGCTCAAGGTCTACCCATTTTCTTACAGATGATTCATTTGTAAGAAAGTTGCTTAGATAAATTGTCCTTGCTTGTGGCTGAACAGTATTATGGTGCTCGTGCATGCGTGTGTGTTGTGTGTGTTTTATTTATTTTCCTATAGGTAGACCTATGAGTTACTTTAAGATTTAGCTATCATGAGTTGCTTCCTATAAATATTGACCTAATTAAAATGTTGAGAACCAGAATAACAGTGAAAAATAATCCTTTTCCATACAAAGTGGACCACACAATACAGGAAATTAATATGATACAAAGTTAATAAAAATGTTAATGATAAATGCTGTAAAGAAATATAACAGAGAGGGAAGAGCATGTTTGGGAATGCTATAATTTCAAAATTACAGAAGAAGTTGACTAGGAGGGGGTCTCTTCCAGCAAGGGACCAAAGAAGAGGAAGAAGGAAGTAGGGTAATCAGTGAGGCCACACGCCCAGAAGGATGGCAAGGAAAGGCTTGGCCACCTAATTCATCTTTGTAAAGAGGTTTTGGTGGCAACTTGTTTAAAATTGGAACAGTTCCTATGTTCTCTGTGTTTTTTATCTTTTAACCCAAAGGTATTTATTGTGCTTCTCCACAAGACAAGCTCTTTGTGGGCAAGATTGCTTGGGTTTTCCTTATGGATGCATCCCAACTTTCTAGAACACCGCTTTGCACATAGCACATGATTGATAGATATATTTTGAAAATACATTTACTTCAGGAGAGATTATTTTGAATATCTTTTACTTCAGGACATGAATGGAATATAGAAACAAAACTAGGAAAAACATGTAAAGAATTTCAAAGTTGCAGGATGCTATGTTTTAAATCTAGGACGTTTCCCAGTTTCCTCCTGTGCTCAGGGGTGGGGTCTGGGGAAGCAATAGGGTCATGTGGACAGTCTCGTCATCAGAGGAGTAACCCACTGCTGAATCCAGAGCTGAGTGTCTGTTAGAGTTAGGGCCTGGTGAGAGGAGGTCACCACTGAGAGTTCTGAGCTCGAAGGGTCATCTCCCTCCCTCACTTCTTCCTTCTCTCTGCTTCTGGTCACCATGATGTGAGAAATCCACCCCCCCAGTCCCTTCCACCATGACCTCTCTGCCTTGGAGTCTCCTGACTACAGGCTGAATCTTCTAAAACATAAGGTGAGGTAGCAGAGTAGCACAATGGAAGCGTGTTCCATAAAACCTATGAGACAAATAGTTCTTTCTTTGCCTTTAAATTGTTGGTGTCAGTATTTTGTCACAATGACCATTAAAGGACTCTGGCACAAGAATAAGCATATGACATGCTTCTGAAAGGTCAGGAAAGAGGAATCCCTGAGAAATGGCTAGAGGGTGAGGAACAAGAGAATCCAGGTCAATTTGGCATAGGTGCGATAGCAAGAGAAAGCTTATTGTGATAAGCTCTACAGAACGTGGATGGAGAGAAATGTGCAGCACAAATAAGAATATGGATGATTCTTTTAGAGTTTTTCTGTAAAAAGAAGGAGGAAATGTGGATAGTAGCTAGAAACTGAGGAGTAAGAAGGAGACTTAAAATGAGAGAAACAACAGTCCCTTTGTGTGGGGGTGGAGAGAGACAGGGGAACAAGTGGAGAGGACTGACAGGCATCATTCTGGGGGTGGGGGGAGGGAGGATGCGCTTCAGCGCCCCTGTGGAGGGGCTGGCCCGAGCTGGGAGCCAGATGGTCCCTCCATAGTAACAGAAGTGAAGACAGAGTATGCAGGCACAGATGATAGTAGGTGGGTTGGTGCGGTCGTGGGAGCATGCGGAAATTCTTTTCTGACTGCTTCTATTTTCTCAGAGAAATAGGAAGCAATGCCATAAGCTAAGAGTGAGGACAAGGAGGAGGTGTGGAAGATGTAAGGGGAGGAGGCATGAAAGAACTATCTCTGAAATGGAAAGAGATGGTGTTGGGAAATCCTTAAGACTGCCAGGCAGCAGGAAGGGCCCGGGGGGTGAGTCATGGTGCCTGGACGGTGGGCGTGAGGAGCTTTTCTCCAGCCTCAGAAGCTACCTGTGTGTGGGCATGAACCAGGCAGAGGGTGGGTTCTGGGAAGCATTATCTTTTCATAAGGACAAACAGCCCCCTGATGTAGTGGTATCATGCAAAGTTCCCACAAGGACAGTGGGGCAGGGAGTATGCGTAAGGTAAGTAAGAGTGAGCACAAGGGGTAACTTTATAAATGCTGAATCTGAAGAGGTTATGAAGATGATGGGATGCAACAGAAGGATCAAGTGCTTCTAAGACGCAAAAAGCTTTATCTTCAACCCAGCAACTACAGACAGTTGCAGAGACTGGTGATAATGTTGGTAAGCCAGACTGGTGTGAGGGGCATAGACTAATGGAGGGAAGGAGGAGGCACACCCTGAGGCCTCAGGGTGCTGGGTCATCTACTAAGGACTGAAAGTATCAAGAAGTATGCTATGCATTGTTCTCCAGGAAATAGAATCAAGAAGGGAGGGACATTTACCAAGGTGGAGTAGCTAGCTCCATAATGACAGAAAGTAGGTAGTGGAGCCTGTAGCCTTCTCTTAATCCTTTTATTTTTCTTTTATCTTTTTTTTCTTTTAAATTTTGTACAGTCTCACTATGCAGCTCAGACTCAGTGATCCTTCTGTTTTCAGCCTCCCCAGAGCTGGAATTACAGGCATGTGTCACCACACCCAGACTCGTCATCAGCTCAGTGCACTCGGGGGTGGGGCTGGCATGGCATGTGGTGCCAAGGATCAATGATCTTTCTAAATACCTATGTACTGGGATATCTGGAAAATAGGAAAGATAATACAGAAGGTATTCTGACATATGTGTAAGGTAACTTTCAAACAGTAGTGAAAAGGAAAGCCTGATGTTCATTTACAAAGCGAATTCTTTGAAATACACATTTAAAACTTATCTGAAAGCAGTTTGCAATAACTTGGTATGAAGCAATTATATTGTGTTTTCTAAGTGCATGAAGAACAAAGAAAACCAAACACTCCATATCTTTATGGTCCATTTAAGTTATCTTGATGAGAATAAAAATTATCTCCATGCAGGAGTGAAAAGAGTAGTCTCAAGCGCTCCTGTTTATGTGTCTGATGAATCTTATATCTCTGTTGATTCCATCTCTGAGTCAGCCAATGGAGTTGTCGAGGACAGTCCTACTGGATCGAACAACTGACGCAGTGCTCCTGAGGATTCCTGGACTCTTAATTATCTTAGTGATATGAGCTTCTCAGCTCCAAGCTGTACCTTACTATAGGACTTTATCTTTTTCTTTTTTTTGTGGTATCGGGGATTGAACTCAGAACCCTGTGCTTACCAGGCAGGCACTTATTCTACTATTAAATTCCCTGGCCCAGGAATTTAATACATATTTTTAAATCAAATTGAAGTGATCTTATAATTGATAATGACATTGTTTTATGAATCTTCTACTTTAAGTATTTGTATTCAGGCCTAGTCAAAATTTCTATCTCGATAAAGAGATCATTCTAAGATATACTTTAAACACAGCCTTAGCTCCTACCTGCCTGTTTTTGCTTTCTGGTGTCTTTCTATTGTATTCAACAGTTTTAGCTTTAGTGTTTTAAAGCTTTTTTTAGTCTCAGATAGTCAATCGCTCTGGTTCTTGTGCCCCTTTGAGTTTCTCTGCTTACTTCACTCTTGGTTTATACAGTTTATTTACCAAAGTCTGGTAGAGAAAATTTTTAGCTGTTAGTGGTTGGCACATTGGCACAGTGCTAGTTCTGTCTCTCTGTCTCTGTGTTCCTCTGTTTCCCTGGCCCCCTCTCTTGTCTGCTCTCTGTCCCTCTCCTCTCTTTTCTTCTCCACTCCACTCTTCACTTCTTCTCTCCTCTCCTCCTCTTCTTCCTACTATTTGTCCTCCTCCTTCCTCTCTCTCTCTCTCTTATGGAATATCTCATAAGGGTTCTTAATCATATAGACATGGGATACAGTTTAGTGTACATACCATCCAACTGAAAAGTCATTCCCTATCAGGGTCTCATGCTATCTAAGTTAATATTTCTGGGAAGCCTTCCAATTATCTGGTAAACAGCACAGATATATGCCAGGACATTTTCTCTTTTTGGAACATAGACATGAGATTTGAATCTATTATATAAGCAGCAAACACAGGAATGTTTCTCAAATCTCTAGTTTTGAGGCACCACAAATGGTTAAGCCTTGACTGTCACCTGCATCTCTCCTCTGATACCACAAACTGGCCTAATCAAAGTCACAACTGATACATATTTTGCATGTTACTTAAAACTTTAAGGTAACCTCTTTGTATTGAATATTCATGTAGGTAAAAGCAGTTTCAGTTGTCATATATTTTATATGAAGAGAAATAACTATCTGGCACATGTGTTTAATTGCTGATTTGTTAAATAGGAATTGTTTGTGTAACCATATTTAGCACTTTCCCTATTTTAATATAGTGAGAATCTCAACATAGACTTGTGCTTCATCAACGCCTTTGAGAAGCCCAGTCCTGGCTCAGTCCCAGGACTTGGTGCATGAGTTCTGGCTCCTTCACAGCTTTCCCCACATTTAGAGAACTAAGTCTCAGGAGAGCAGATTGGAGTGTGTGTGTGTGTGTGTGTGTGTGTGGTGGTGGTGGTGGTGGTGGTGTTAGAGAAGGGGAGATAAGACACAATTAGCAAATGTAAGCCTTTGAGCATGAGGACCAATGAAACAGGGTAGAGAAGAGCTGGGCACATAGCTCAGCGGCAGAGCACTTGCCTGGCATGCATGAGGTCGTGGGTTTCATGCCAGCTGCAAAAGAAA
Source organism: Ctenomys sociabilis (assembly GCA_004027165.1). NCBI lineage: Eukaryota > Metazoa > Chordata > Mammalia > Rodentia > Ctenomyidae > Ctenomys > Ctenomys sociabilis. Next base: position 66,990 of record PVKA01008052.1, on the reverse strand, counting down.
AAGACACAGAGCCCAGAGATAAGCTCCCATGTTAATCAGTGGATTTTTGTAGAAATGGCTAAGAATACAAGGGGTTGAGAGAACATGCCTTCAATAAATGTCATTAAGAAAACTGCATGTCCTCCTCTGGAAGAAAGCATGGGTCCTCACCTCACACTTTTACAAGGGCCAACTCAAAACAGATTAAAGCTATAAATCTAAACCATGAAACTATAAAAGGCCCTCAAAGAAGCTCTTCTGAGAGGACTTCTAGGACTTTGTCCTGGGGGGCCATTTTTAGGATACGGCTTCAAAAGCATAGGTAACAAAAACTGAAGTAAGAAAATAAGGTTGTACCAAACCAAACTCTTCTCCAGAGAGAAGGAAATTTAGAGAAGAGTGGCACAGACAGGAAGAAAATGTTTTCAAATTAGATGTTGTATAATGGGTTAATATGCAAAATATACCGAATCAATAATAACAAGAAAATGAGTGCTAAACATAGGTACAAGACTTGAACCGAACTTTCTCAAAAGAAGATACACAAACAGCTGGTAGTTTAAAAAAAGTTTAACATTTTAAATCTTTTAATGCAATATAATTTTACATTTGCTATCCTGGCTAATATTTAAGACATGAAAGGTAAGAAGAATCAGCAGAGCCACAGAGGAAAGGGAAGCCTGCCTATGAATAGTGATGTAAATTCACACGGCCATTTTGGAAAATCGCAAGGGCTTCCCTTTTAATACTGAAAACAGAACCATCACATAACCCAGTAATTGCATCAGCGAGAAAGCACCAGAATAATTGAAATCAGTGCGCCAAGGAGATATCTCCACTCCAGTGTTTACTGCGGCACTATTGACAAGAACTGAGATATTGGAAAAACCTGTTTTATCACTGAGTGGAGTTTTATTTATTTATTTGCTTATTTTTTTATTTTTTGGCAGAACTGGGCAGAGCTGGGCAGGGAAAATGAGAGCGACATCAGACCAAGGGGACTGAGTTAAGTTTAAACAGGAGGACCAGTTTGGTCTGTCACATAGCTCAGGGACTATGCTTTACAAAAATGTGCTGCATATTCAGAATGGCTAACAAAGAAGATTTAAAATATCCTCACCACAAAGCCATGTAAGTACGTGAGGTGACATTATATATTCTGGGGCAGAATTTGGTCCATGGGAATCATCACTCAGAGCCTCAGAGCTTTGCTCTTGGCCTTTTAGCAGTTACTCCCAGTGCTTTCAGACGACTCCATTTTTAATATATACATATATATGTATAGAGTGATATTTTTATAAGTGCATTCATGAGTTGATTCATGAGTTGGTCTGAAGTTGAGTCTCCTGAGCCAAAAGCGTCAGGAACTGACTTGACATTTCTGTGTTCCTAGTCTACAACAGAGAGCAACCTTTTTATTTCCTTGGGGAACACACACATAAATGTATAGAGATATATTTAAACGTATGAGCTTGAAATATAAACACGAGCTATAAATTGCCACTGTGTTTTCGGAGGTAGAAGTCTCAGTTGATCAGTTTACTTCCCACACACAGAGTGAGACCCCACCACCAAGGCAAAGTGAGTGGGGACACAAATTCAGCTGCACAAAGCACACGATTACATCTGTGGGGTATTAGGGAAGCATAGGATTTTAGTTAGGATAGCACTATTACAAAACGCCAAAAGGAAGTACATAGGATCATACATGCAAATGACCATGTATTGAGCCCCAAAGGTCCCGAATGACTAAGCCACGAGACCCCAGTTCCACCCTTCCTAAGGCTGCTTGCTGGTCTCTCCCCCACCAGACCCCACAGCACCACGCTGTGAAATCTCCTGCGCCCTCTTCTTTGAACGCGAAGGCAGGGATGAGGTCTGGAGGCCAGGCCAGTCTCCAAGTATGGTTGTGCTTCCTGTGAATTGCTTTTCTCAAAAATACATACAGCAGTAGAAATAACACAGACAGCTGCAGATACAAAGGTAGCCCAGGGCTACTGGAAAACGCCTCAGGAGGTCCAGCTGGTGGAACGCTCACTGGTGAGCACCGGAAAGGAAAGGCCACCTGGAAAGCTTCTCAGGACGCCTGTGCACCGGGTGGGGAGAGCGAGGTCACCAGCGCACACTCTGCTCGGGCCTCGCCTCCAGCCTGCTGCTGTGCAGGAAGGCTTCACAGGCGCGCTCTTACCTTGTGCTGCTCGAGTTTCCGTTGTATTGTGTTTGCAGTTTCCTCATGGGCCTGCTGAACGGCTATTTCCTCCTTCAAAGCCACCTCTGCCCTGTACAGCCAGGCACCTATGGTGCCGAGAGGTGCAGGGAGAGACTTGTCAAGTTGGCTATGCCAATCAAAGAGCTGAAAGTAAGAAGAAAGAGAAAAGTAAAGCACCCTCAATACAGAAGATAGCTCCTCACATTTCCCAAATGATTTTTACGTTTATACATAAGGCTTAAAATTAAGGAATGCAGACTATTTAATAAATTTCTAGCCAATATCTATGTTCTGAGCTTGATGCTATGGAGACAAGGACACAATTATAGCTAATTCCGAGGAATCAGAATACTCCTTAGACAAGGAAAAATACATTTTTTTCTGTGTTTTTTAGGGAAGGGTATACAGGGTGTTCAGGGTCTCACTACTAGATTGGATTTGTAGCGATTTTCCTGTTTACAGCCTCCCAAAGGCCTCAATTAGGTGCGTGCCACCATGCCCAGTTCCAATGGCTGGCTCAGCACACCCCGGGTGCAAGGCCAGCACAGAAGACAAGTGAAAATATTACCAGGTCGCTTAGGCAGTTTCCTTCTTTATGGGCATATCATAAAGCAAACACTATGTTTCAGTGTGGCTTTTGCTTAAAGCAAGGGAGCAGTTGTGCTGCTGTACTCAGAGGATGGTATGTGTCTGGTGGTCAGCTGGGCACCCCAATAACACCTCCCATATAATCAAAACAATTTGGGAAAAAAAATTATAGTTGTTTTGACAGTTCCAGATAAAGACAAGTTTTCAGGATTCTTTCCATAGACCCCAAATATTCTAACAGTCCCTGTACTTCTTCCATTCACACAAATCGTAAGCATCATTTCATGATGTACTGTACTGCTATCTGATGCAATTCATGAACACATGAGCTTAACACAGTAAATAACATCTGGTACATTCAAGTCAAACATTCCTGCTAGTTGTAGAAGAGCCCCAGAGGCTTGCAATCCACCTGTTTAAGAATTAATGAAGAATTTTAACTACTCAGTAGTTTTCCTTCAGATTCATGAGCGACTAGACAAGAAGAGATGTTTATATTAAACATTATAAAATTTTAGGTCAACACTGAGAGATTATTAACAATTGATGATTCCTAGAGAACAGAGGAAGTGGCTGATCCTCCATCCCAGCGATCTTCTGCAATAGTCTCTCTTCTCAACAACTCAGCACTAGCCTGTGCAAAGTGAGGAGCAATCCGGAAGATCTTGCAAGATCTACCCCTGGTCAACAGCAATCACTCTTTCCTATCACACGGAAGAAGGGCAAGGAGGGCAAAGAGCTGCTGAAGCAGCCACTTCCAGTAGGGTGCAGGAAATCTAACAAGAGGGCAAACATGGTCAAGAGTGCATCATATCTCACCTCAGACAGAGGCATCAGCACCCGGTGAGTATCACTGTGGAGGAAAAGCTGATGCAAGCAGAATAACCAGACTAAATTACATAAGCTGTAGAGGACTTAATCATGGGGGAACTTACCCTAGAGGACACTCTGTCCCAGGACTGTTTTATCAATGCTTGGTCAAGGGACAACTTGCCATCTCTATGCAATGGCTGTATTAAATGTTCAATCTGTTTCCTTTTTATTTCATATTGAATTCTGAAGTGCTTAAATGACTGAAAGAAGAAAGAAAAAACAATAGATTGGCAATGAGTACAACAAAAAGGAAAAGAAGCAAAGGAAACCACATGTTAAAATAGCAATTATTGGGGCTGGGGAACTAGCTCAGTGGTATAAGTGCTGCCTGGCAAGCACAAGGTCCTGAGTTCGATCCCCAGTACCATTAAAAAATCAATAGAAATTATTTTTATAGAGAGGACATTAGATGCATGTTACTGGTAACAATAGTAATGGGAGTGACGATGCTAATAGCATGTGCCATTCCTTAGGCCCTGACTATTAATTTGACCCTCTGCTCAGTGCTCATGCATACGATGCTCTGTGGGTCTCCCCTCAGCCTGACACACAGACATGCATTACTCTCAAACCCAAAAGTAACAATAAGTACTAAAAGCAAGGACACATAGTTGAAAGAGGACTGAAGCCTACCAGTGGGGTGAACCTCTCTTTGGCAGGCATGTTAGCGGGCTTTTCTTTTAAGACAAAACATGTGAATGTATGCGTTGTTCTTTCTAATCTAGAATCTTGCTGTTCAGGTTGAGTTGCAATGTTGGCATTTTGTGATAAATAAGTGGGTTTTAGGTTTCAGCTTGGCACTCAGTCTCTAAAAGGTTCAGCATCCCTGTAGGGATTTTCATGTCTACTAAAGTAACTGACATACCAATACATGTCTGTCAGGAAGACTAGCAAAAACGAGAATATACCTATGCTGCTAATACTTACGTTGCTTTGCTTCAAAGTATAAAACAAATTACAAAATTGTTACATATATCAAGATAATGTTTAAAGGCATCTAAATTGATGCTCATTCCATTATAATGAGGGTTATTTTAGAGGATTTATTTATATGATAATCTTTTGCATTAATTTCATGACACTAAAATATCAAGTACTGCATGCTGTAGTTAAAATACATTTGCAACACATAAATATAGGTTTAGCACTAATACATATGTCACTCTTTTAGGCTTCTACATCTTACATTAAATTAGCATATCCCAAACATGTGACTCCAAGTACAAATCCGAATAGAAGACCCCATCAAAATGTACAATAATGTTACAGAAGAGGCAAATGGCCAGACAGAATGTAGCAGAAAAAAACACTGAGAACAATTCCAGAATTCCCGCAAACAGGCAATTCACAGGAAGGACACTGGGGGGTGATAGTGGATAAAACTTTACCACAAGTTTGCTTCCTGCTCTAACTTGATAATTTAAACATGCCAAAATGTAAAATTTATCTTTAATTTTATCCAAAAGAATTCTATGCTTAGAAAAACTGGAAAATAATAGCATTTATTGGTAAATTGAAGTAAGAAGAAAATGGTGATGGCATAGTGAGCAGTTAAAAGAAAATAAATGCTGGATTGTCCCTAAGCCTGTTTTTAAGCAACCAAGGATCACTTGGGGGCCAGAGAAGTGCTCATGTCTTTTATCTTTCTAATCTTGTTTCCTTCTCATAGCATAGCATCTGAATAGCAGAAAACTTTATAGCCTGGGATTCACTTACTGATGATTTATGCTAAAACTAACACTAATGTCTAAACAGTCCCACTCTAAGATAGCTGTTCTTAGTTTACTATTTAATCTTACTTTAATGGATCTTATCGAAAAATTTTGCAGTGGAAAATATAATGTTGAACTTCCAAGAAAAATGATACATTGATAAGAAACATGCGTTCATTGCTTTGCCATGTTAAAAACATACAATGGAGATATGAACCATTTAAATTTAACTATATTTACATTTTTAATATAAAATCACACATTAATATCTATATTAAATCCTTTATTATCTGCCATGTTGAATCTTTTACATCACTATACATGTTCTGTAACCAAAATGACTGGAATATTATATAGATTTTAACACACTATAGAATCCAATACAAAATACACTATATTTAGTTTTATTACTCAAATGAAATAGTGTTTTAAGTTGGCAGAAAATGACAATGCAACATAAAATGAATCACAGTGTTTTAATGGTAAAAATTTGTTACAAGACTTTGTATGTTGGAAGTGAAAACTGGAATCAGAAATCCAGTTAAGGGGCTGGAGAGATGGCTCAGTAGAATAAGCGCTTGCCTGGCAAGCGCACGAAGCTGAGTTCAATCCCTGGTTCTGACAAAAAAAAGAAATCCAGTTAACAACAGTGTACGAATATTGGAGGTAACAACTAGGAAGATCTCAGTAGAAACCGGTTCCTTTAGTGGACCTATTGAAAATATTCACATAGTAATCTTTTATTAAATTCAGTTCACTTTGTAGTAATTGTAGTTGACTCATCCATTATTTATTTATCTGGTTTTTGTGTTAGGTAACACGTATAAAACCATAGACGACAGAAAAAAAAAATGCCTTCAGGCCTGTTTTCTGGGGATCTGTAAGACTGAGTCCCCGAGAGGCTGACCCCTCCGAATTCCCTCCAAGGCCACCTGGTGTGGACACTGCACAATTCAAAGCTTCCTGTGCAGTTAGAAATAAAATTATAAAATTATGTGCTGACTTAAAATAGCGCATATCATTTCCTTAGAAATGTTTTCCATCAGTGTCATTTGGAAGATTAAACAAACCTAAATGATATATGAAAATCTTACCCATGTAGTTCTTGAAAAATCAAAATCTCTTTTTTCCACATTACCTGATATTTATCCTGCAGATTTGATTCTGTCACCTGTGCCCTTGTCAAATCTCTTTCAAATTGTTCTATCCAAGCTTTCACTTCCTTTAGAATTAGTCTGTCTTCTCTCTGGAAGGAAGCAACATGGCAATTTTATATGTAACCATGCATTTACTCAGTTGGTGAACAGATTTCATATTTAGTACATCCCAGTGGCTTCTGAGAAAAAAATTTCTTGTCCTTGCTCCTACCCCTTTTGGAGTATAAGAAGAAAACTTTATTCTAGAAAACTATTTGTCTTGTTAATACTGAAACTATCCACTTCCACTGTTTCCCTCAACACTAGTAGAACTTCGTGTTCCCTTCAATTAGAGCACTAACTTAATGAAGAAAATGTGCTCGGAAGAGTAGGTTTTGAGTTCAAAAATATTCTGAAATTGCAACAGCTGGAGCACAACCATATGCCCATGGATACTTCGCAGCCCAAGGCCATTGGTGAGCCGGAGGACTGTTCTGGGTGTTATTAACTTTGACAGACTCCAAAGAGGGGCTGTCATAGTAACATTGGAGCAGTTGTTTACACTGTTATGTTAAAAAAATGATATCCAGTATTACAGTGTAAACTTCCCACAGACAGAAGACACATGGCTTGGTGCCATTCCTAGATCCTTGCCACATGGTTCCTGCTAGACTCACCAAGTCACCTGTTGAACACATATATCCAAGATGCACTTGCATATGTGCTTCCATGAATAACAGGAACTATTCTAGTACAGGCTTTGCGAATAGACTCAGTGAATTCAATTTCTCATCAAGATTTCATGTCTTGAAAGAATGACGACATAATCATAAACTCATTTGACATATTTGTGAAATTTGCAAGGGGCTTTCAAATACAGCATCTTTTTTGCTGCCCACAGGCCTATGCCATGGGCAAAACGATTCTCCTTGGGGACAGGTAAAGTGTCCAGGTGAAAGACAGTACTGTTTAGATGGTGTAGTGATTGATACAGTGTGCCAACTTGAGAACTTTAGAAGTATAATTAAGTGACTCAGCAGGGAGTCAGGGTTCCTTCTCTCCCCCCCCCCCTTTCTTTGGTGGAACCAGGGATTGAATTCAGGCTCTTGTGCTTGCCAGGGAAGCACTTATACCACTGAACCATCTCCCTGGTCCCAAGGGTTCCTACTTTATATACATCTTCCTCCTGTGTGAGAGGAGGGCACGGACACTGTGTGTTCTATGCCCCACCCCAGAGCAGCCTACTTATAAGGATGGGAGAGACGCAGCTGCTGCTGCTCTTCCCTTCACTCTTTGCTGTTTCCTGCTGCCATGAACTGCTGCCCTCTGCCGTGCGCCAGCTGAGTATGGACTGAAACCTCCACAGACTGTGAGCTAAATAAAGCTTTACTTCCTTAATTCTGGCCGTTGGGTATTTTGTCCCAGCAATAAGTGAAATGTAACTGAGAAGTAAATTTTTATTGGGATATATATTAGTTCTGTGATATAATCTCTGTCTCTGTCTCTGTCTCTCTCTCTCTCTCTCTCTCTCTCTCTCTCTGTATTACAGGGTGTTGAGGGTCTCACTACTAGATCAGACTCCTAGTGACTCTCCTGTCTACAGCCTCCCAAGGGCTGGAATTACAGGCGTGCACCACCATGCTCAGTCTCTGGGAAGCTTTCCCTGATCCAGAGATCTGGACTAGGGATCTGTGGCCAGTGATCATGACATGTGAACTTGAAGTCAGAGACATCTAGCAGATCAGGAAGGCACAGTTTTACATGTGTCTACAGGTGACTGACACACAGGCCAAGAAGCTGAGGGGAAAATCCACTCTAGTTGTGGGTGGCCCTTCTTGGACTGAATAATGACCAGTACACAGTTTTCTAGTACACAGATGGCCACTGCGGACTCTTCCATCTCAGATATTCTAGGGCCACTTTATAAATCTACTTTTATAGTTATTCATATATTTTTATTGATTTTTTAGAGAAGCATAATACATGGTTTGTCTTCTACACAAATAGTTCACAAATGTTAATATGTCTTAGAACTATTGGGAAGGGCTGTAATAACCAAATGGCTGGGCAAACATGCACTTTTTGACTCAAGAGACCTAGAATAAAATTCCACAAGTTTCTCTCTCTAACCTTCGCAGGTGAACCTGAGACTGCTGGTCTACTGAATACGGCATTCCCCTCCCACACGGCGTTGTAGTTCCCTCATAACTGTGTCTTTCCCCTCACAAACTCCTCATTTATATTTTCATGTTTAGTGCATAGCTCAGGGCCACTCAACATAGACTGTGGAATCATGAGCAGTGGGCAGCATAGTCACTACAGGAAAGCATGGACTTGGATCCTGCAGGGCTTCAGCGCTTCTCCTGGTGGTCCTGAACAATCAGGTGAAAGGAATTAGGGCACAGTCTTATTGTCCACTGGTTTTCATGCCCAGGTAGTGCATTCTTATGCACTCTGAGGAAAAGCTTCTTTTGAGCTGTCTTTAAGGTCTGAGAGGTCCGTGTGACATTCATAGCAGTGACCCATATCACAGTGAGCATTGAACTTCATTGACGGCCTTCTAGGACAGACTTCTCACCACCTTCTGCCTCTGGAATGCACTGGGAACTGTTCCTAAGAGCAGCCACCAGTTCCTAAGTGAAATTACCTCACAAAGCCATCTGAGAACTGTGTTCTTGAAACAACTTTATTAGAGTCCACTTAGTCTATTATTTTTCTGCTGATGGAAAAGTGTCAAGCAAATTGCAAAAGTAAGAGATATGACTATTTATACACATAACTGTCTTTTTTTTTTTTTTTTTTTTTTTTTTTTTTTTTTTTTTTTTTTTTTTTTTTTTTTTTTTTTTTTTTTTTTTTTTTTTTTTTTTTTTT
>PVKA01008052.1:0-57522 GCA_004027165.1 Ctenomys sociabilis | reverse complement strand
AACAATACACAGTCTCAGAGCCCACCAGTTTAGTGAATATTTTCTATTGGTAACATTTACATTCATTCAAGGAACAGGGGGTCTATTTGCCTACAGATACCCTAAGCTATAAGCAGCATCCTCTCTCTCTCTCTCTCTCTCTCTCTCTCTCTCTCTCTCAGAGGTACAGTGATATTTTTGTGCCCGATATATATTTATGCTTCATGTAGAGTATGAAATTAAATTAGGACTGAGGATACAGCTCTACAGGCATAGAGTCTGCCTGAAAAACAGGCAGGTTGTGAGTTTGATTTTCAGTACAAAAAATTAATTTAGTATATGCTTTTCTATACCCATATTCATGTAAAGCCTACTGTAAAGACAGATACTGAACCCCAAACCTAAATGTAATATAAAAGAAGATTGAAATATATCATCAGGACTCAATAATGTGGAATAAGCAAGAATATAAAACCATTCATTTCACAAGTATTTTTGAGCTATCTTATGTCATGAACTTTGCTTAAACTATGATATGATTTGGAGCAGAAGACATCTGAATACAACTCACACTGACAACCTGAATAAATAGTGTACTTACCCTTCGGTGCTTAATATTTTAAGATATAAAAAATAAACTTTTAACATTGTTTTACATGTCACATTTCAAGAAATCAAATGTAGTTACTACATTTTTTATTAGTGCTGTTAGATGCTTAAAAAATAACTGACACTGTCTTATAAGCAAAGATTAGTGGGCAAGTCCATGGGAAGGGCTTAGACTATCATTAACATTTAAGATCAGACAGGCAGGTTATTTGTTCTGTTAAAAATAAGGGGACTAACATGATTGCGGTATTAAAATAAATGCTTACATAAGGACGAATGCATGCAAAGGCATGGCTAGAATGTAAGATACATGAGACAGGGCACTAATTCAAGATTATTTAGATCTTACCTTAAAAATTTGGACAGAATTTGCAAAAGATGGTAAAGCTTGAAGTATTTCCTAACAACATGAAAAGATAATATATACAAACATAATATAAATCAAAAACAAAATTATGTATAAAAGAATAAGAAAATTAATGAAAAGGCAACTGTTTATTAACAGAAACAATTTTAGTGGTATAAAGATTTAAAGAGGTTTTTGTAATTTCCAATACGTCAATGAAATTATATGGCAAGTGGTATTTTAATTTGGAATACACCCGTGTGGCAAAACACAAATGGTTTCTAAATGTGTTTTGAAATAACGTTAAACATTTTAGGAGGATTGTGTAAAGGAGAAGCACACAGACGCATTTTTTTTCTCTGAAAATGACCCAGCTGTGTGCGTGTCTCCTGGTCCCTACCACAGTGGCTACTGGCCTGCGCTTTTGAAAGCAGCAAGGAATATTTGTTATAATGGGTAGAAAGAACCCTGAAAACTTACTAGGAGAGAGAGGGAAGCAGATGCATCCATGTTATGTGTTTAAGAGTAAGCGCTTAATCACCCACAAGATACATTTTTACCACTGCATTGTTGATACATGATAGTCACGCTGGTTTGGGGGAAACTAGATTTTCAATTCAAAGAATATGTGGTTGAAGAAGGCCTGGAACTGTCTACTGCCAGTAAAAGCATTGCATTAAAGTGGAATTCATAAAATGCTTAAATAGAGTCATAAAGAAAAGAATATAGCAGGGCTGGGGAGATAGCTCAGTGGACTGAGCGCCTCGTAGGTAAGCCCAGGGGCTGGGCTTCCACGTGCCCCATCCCAGGCCCCATGTGTCCCATGGGCCCCAACCCTGGGTGCACTGAGCCAGCCACTGAGATGCGGTGGCGCACGCCTGCATTCCCAGCGCTGGGGAAGCTGAGAACAGGAGGATCACTGCGAGTCGAGCAGCGCAGTGAGATCCTGTACCAGATGCATTTAAAACAAAATCTAAAAGGGAACATAGAAGTCAAATCCCTCCAAAAAGTGGAAGCTTGGTTGATATGTTGATACCAAGACTTTTAAAAACAGATTAAGAAATTTACTATGGAAAGACTAACATTGAATATTTGGGATGGATAGCACCAGTCTCCCCTACACAGATGAGTTGTAAAGACCTAGAAGTCCACTGAATGTAGGAAGGGGAGTACTAAGTCTATGAATGAAGATAAGCCCTGCATAACAAAATAATTATTTTTTATTTTAGTACAGGGTCTGCAGGGTCTCACGACACAAATTGGACTCGTAGTGATTCTCGTGTTTTCAGCCTCCCAAGCCCTGGGATTACGGGCACATGCCACCACGCCCAGTCTCAGTCACAGTCACAGCATAACCTAGGGGCAGGACCAGCACAGCAGGCCCCAGGATCAAACCCCAGCCCCCGTGCTCTGCCTACGCAGGCACTTTAGTCTGCTGAGCTATCTGGCTGGCCCTATAAAATAATTAGTTCATAATCATTAAAAACATTCATGTTTTGTGCGGTATGAAAGGAGAGAAAGTTAGCGCTCCCCTTGACAAGGATGGAAGAGGCCCTCGGGCCTGACAACGGGTATACAGCTAAAAGCATTCAGCTTTAGGTATTTATGTCCTACATTATAAACTTCACAAAAAGGGTAAATCTTTTTGTCTTGTTTTGGCAGAACTGGGAAATGAACGCAGGCCCTTGTGCTTGCCAGGCAAGTGCTTATTCCACTGAGCCACCTCCCCAACCCCCCAAAAAGGTAAATCTTATAACAATATTTTTCTCAAAATTAATTTTTTAGGCAGTATGAAATAAGTTATTTACATATAGGTTTAGGAAAGGAGTAGAGGAAATGTTGTTTAAAGATCAAAATTTATTTTCTAGGCAAATAACTTCTTCAGTGTCACTCTTAATTCTTTGGCAAAATAGATTAGCAAGCTTGTGCCAGGATTGTGTGGTTCAAATGCCTCAGGATTTCTGGCATTACATTCCTGTTCATGGGCACGTCTAAAATATCTTTGTTTCTTCCATATTTCTCACCTAACTGGTGAACTGATGAACGTGAGAGGAATTAGAAGGATGAAAAAAAAAAATCAGAAACAAAACCGGATATAAATCCATCTGGGTAATTTAAGGGCTTTAGTATGTTAATCGGATTAAATATTGACTTTCTCTGCTGCCCAGGGTGAGTTTGATGTGTTTTCTTCTAGTTCATTATTCACACAGCAGCATCCATGTTCCCGGACATGAAAACGCAGAGAGCTCCGGCAAATCTGAGCTACTCACAGCCCCCTGTGCAGGACGTTCACACTGTCGGTGCTGCAGCCTTGAGGGGCTGCTCACGAGTGTGCGCTTTGCTAGCTGCAGGAGTAGTGCTATGGCTCTCAGTGTTTGGGCCAGAGTTCTCTCAAGATACACGAACTGATTCCTTAAGAAGCTAGGAAAGTTCTCTCAAGTGTCTTTTTTGTGTGTGTGTGTGTGTTTTTGAGACAAGGTCTCACTATGCAGTTCAGGCCGGCCTTAAGCTCACTTTGTAGCTCAGATTGGTCTGGAACTCAACAATCCTCCTGCCTCAGCCTCCCGAGTGCTGGGATTACAGGCATGTGCTACCACACCCGGCTTCAAGTGTCTTATTAATTTCATCCAAGAGATTGAGGAATGGAAGAAAGATCAGCTATCTTTGTTCTGTTTAATTCTTTCATAAATTCACTGATTTATAAATACTAGTGTAATAAGTTTTTCTATTTGAAAACTTCAGGTTATATTTTGTTGAGCTTTTCCTGCTTTAGGCATATTTTGAAGTATTTATAACTACATATATATTTTTTTCTTTGTTTTGGTGTGGTCTCATTATGGAGTTCAGGCTGGCCTTGAACTCATGACAGTTCTCTTGCCTCTGCCTCCTGAGTGCTGGGATTACAGGCGTGTGCCACCACACTTGGCTACAAAATGTATTTTTAAAATTTTGGGTTTTTTTTGTTGTCCATTGTAATATCAAACTACTTCAAAATCCCACTTGAGATCTTAGAAATATAAATACACGATTATAAAAATCTTTGAAAATTTTACTTAATATTCTCCCTGTTGCCATTTTGCTTTATAAGCTCAGTCCCGAATTCACCCTTGTATAATAAAAAACCACAATATGATTTCAAAAATATTAAAATAATCATCACATTAATTGTTATTCAAGATGGGGACAAAAGGTATTCTGTACCCTGGGTAAGTTATAGAAGGGGACAAGGTTTCTACAAAGAAGTTTGAAAAATATTTCAAAATGGATTAATTTATGCATGTTCTTTGGCTTAGGAATTCCATATCTGAGAAACTACCTTATCAGGCTTTGTTGTCACAAACCATTACTTACTATAACACAAATATCAGAAATTTCTAACATTGTTGGGATAAAAAAAATTATTGTATGTACACATGATGATTTGCTTAGCTCTTTATAGTTTTAATGGAAAACAATTATAAAATTGTGTGCATATTATTGTACTATTGTGTTCGAATATTATGTATAGATAGATATGTAGATACACAGATACATAGATAGATACATAGAAGGATATGAGAAACTGACAGTATTATATAAAAATTTCCCCCTGGGATACCTATCCTCTAGAAGGGTAACCACAGATAAATTTTCTTCTCATATTTTTTCACTGATGACAATGAACATACATCACTCATCATTTGAAAGCTTTAAGTCAAAATGAGATTTTGTCCAGTCAAATCAAACAAGAACACTCCACACCATATAGAGTGGTGGGTGTAAGACCTCCCCCGTCCTTCCTGCGCTACAACGGATTTCCCACCACTGCTGCCTTCTCTCAGCTCTACTTCTTTCGTCATTCAGTAGCAGTATTCCTGGGGCACTAATCGCCCTTCCAGGATCTCCTCCCCATTTGGCGGTGTCCACCCCTTCCCCAGGTAAAGAGCATTCTCATGTGTGTCTCTGAAAACTGTTTCTACAAAAGCTGAACCACTACTGTTGAGCACATCATCAGTGATTAATGAAAACGAGTACCTACATCCTTCACTGGCCCCTCGGTGCCCGCACTGTGGATGTCAGGATAGTGTTTCAGAAACTGGGCCACATAGGTCATAATAGACTTCTCGTCTGGCTTATCTACATCAACATCTGGAAGAAAGACAAAGTGAATATGAACAAAACAGCCACCAAAAAAAAAAAAAAGAATAAAATGATATGAATAAGCTGACTCTCAATAATTGGGTTTAACTAATAGAAGTTGTAAATCTAGGTATTGTATAACACTGTTGTCAGTACACGAGAAAACTAAAATTACTATTAAGATTGTTTGGGGGCAGAGGAAGAACTTAGTCTGGAAAGAAATTTTTAAATGCAGGAAGATGGCCCATTTCAACAAAGAGCTTTTGTGAAAGCAGCACATGTTGTTCTTCAGTAATGTCAATGTTAATTCATCAGAAATTTGAAATTTGTATAGTTCCTCAAATATCTGGCACAGTAATTAAATACAAATAGGGTGACATTTAGAATTGGGATAACCAGGTAGCACAAATTACTCATAGGTGTGATACCAAATTTTTAAAATTTTTATGTATTTGTTACAAGATCTCACTATACAGCTTGGACTCATAAGTGATCCTCCTGTCCCAGCCTCCCCAGTGCTGGGATTACAGGTGTGCGCCACCAAGCCTGGTCCTGGTGGCTGGCTCCGTGCACCCGGGGCTAGGGTCGGCATGGTGAATGGTACCAGGGATTGAACCCAGATCTTTGCGCCTGTGCTTAGACTGCTGAGAATCTCCATGGTCCTTCGTAGATTATTCCTGATGGCCAGATATAGGTATTTAGAGGAATATGTGATTCTTTAGTCTCTTCTGTGGGGGCATTTTTTTCTGAAACACTGTCCTTTGAAACAATCAAATGCTTTTTGAGGGAGACACTGCATGAAATGAATCTTAGTCATTGTAGTTTTGAAGCTAGAGATATTTACCTAATAAAATCATACCATAAGTCAGGAAAAGAAATTTTTATAGATTTAGTAGTTAGACAGTATCAAGAATGATAAACCAGAATTTAAAATATTTATTTAAAGGCAATGAAAATCATAACATTTTGCAGAGCATGTGTGCAGCCAAAAGCAAACTAAACAAACACAAGACATAATTAAAATATAAAATCCTAATATTTATAAAGAAGCCTTCTAGTTGAGACATTAATGTGGTACTTAAAAAGTGCTGAAATTCACTTCACTTAAAATAAAACAAAAATTAATGTATCTGGAATCATTTGGATGACTTAAATGCGATTTTATTTATTTTCTTATTACTTCTTTATTTATATGTTAAGAGGTCTCACTACACAGCTTGGACTCATAGTGATCCTCCTATTTCAGCCTCCCCAGCACTAGGATTACAGGCGTGCACCACCATCTCTGACTGGCTCAGCATGCATCAGGTGAGACTGGTGCTTAAATGTGATTTTTGAAGAAAGATAATTAGGCTCGGCCTTGTGTCACATGTCTGTAACTCCGGTACTCAGGAGGCTGAGGCAGGAGGATAGTTGTAAGTTCAGGACCAGCATAGGTGGCAAAGTGAGTTCGAGGCCAGCCTGAACTACATACAGAGCAAGATATTGTCTCAAAAAAAAAAAAAAAAAAAAAGGAAACAATGAAATGGAATGACTACTGATGCTGAAGAACTGTGTGAAGAATGCATAATGCTCTCATGAAATGTGAAAGTAGAAAAATCTGCGCAAAACACATGACTTCACACACTGTATGCTCAATATATATGTACATTTGCTATAGAATAATTTGTATAATAGTCATTTCTCTATTTAATCTGTACCCTTGAAAATTTATATATTCAAGATGGATAAATAACATTTTAAAAAAATGTACTTAGTACAGGGTGTCTTTACACAGATCGGACTCGTAGCGATCCTCCTGCTTTCAGCCCCCCAAGCGCTGGGATTACAGGTGCGCGCCACCATGCCCAGTCTCAATGGCTGCCTCAGCGCTCATCCAGGTCGGGGCCAGCACAGCTGTGGTGCGGGGGATTGAACCCCAGTGCCTGCTTAAGCAGGGACTTCAATCCGCTGAGCTATCTGGCCAGCCCTGGCTAAATACCTTTTGCAAGGGCATTTTTTTATGTTGAGGCCAGCTCAGTTTCTGACCATCAGAGATCACGGAGTACAGTGGACATGCAAGAGCTTTTGTGCTCGCCTAGGAAAGGTCTTGAGCTCGGACAGTCTCTGAAGCCCACTTGATGTCCGGGCAATTTCTCCCTCTGCTGTCTTGCACAGGGCCCATGTGGAAAGGCCTTGACTATGCCAGTGAGTATGGAGATGGCAGGAAGGAGCCCCTGGGGCTCAGCCGGGTTTCTGTAACTCTTCCATGGAAATGAAAAAGCATCTTTTTTGTTCGCAAGCTAGAAAAAGTTCATTAGGAAATCCCACGTTCAAGTAAGTATTTACTCTATACTTACTTTAATATATTTATTCATTGAGATTTCTATAATTGTCAGCTAAAATAATAAATTATGACATTTGGAACATTCCAGCCACAACGCTTGTGGGCTTAAAAGTGATAACTGCGTTTCTAGTCTTAAAATTCATAGCCTTACCAGGAATGTGCTGAACAATCAGAATGACAAATGTTAGTGAATCATCTGGCTTGTTAGGAAGACAGATAGCAAAACACTGAAACACTTACTAACACTTTAAAGGTGTGATTTTTGGTCACTAGTAACCTTCTATTTCTTCCAGATCTTTGGAGGCATAGAGTGATCATTTTACCCTGTCACACTCATCACCCCCCGCACGCTTCTAAAGCTCTTATTCTAGACGTAAGTGTTGGAAGCCAGATCATCCAGCTGATGCACTAATGCTGTGTAGCTTGTTCCCAAATACACAGGCAAGTATTTATGCAGAAGGAAATTGGTCCTGAAAGATAATATTTTCCCTACTTTTCTTTCTTTTTTTCATTAAGGGTCTTGCCACGCAGCTAGAACTCATAGTGATCCTCCTGTCTCAGCCTCCCTAGTGCTGGGATTACAGGCATGTGCCACCATGCCTGGTTTCAGGGCCTGCACAGCATGCCCAGAGTTCTGGGTCTGCAAGGCATGCAGTACCAGGAATTGAACTCAGGTCCTTCCTCTTGCCAGGCAGGCACTTAGGCAACTCAGCTATCTCCCTATCCCTTCTTCAGCTTTTTGTTCCATTATATGGAGCATTAAAAGTCATGCAATTTCTGAATTTCATCCTTACAAATACAGGATGGGGTGTGCTTGTTCTCCCAACAATTACTGAACATACCTTCAGGATCCAGCAGCCTTGGAATACCCAATTGTGTTTCTGCAATAGTGAAAGCATCCTCCAAATTTTCTCTGTTAGATCTTCCCTTCACCCTCTCCAGGTCCACCAGCGAGGGTTCAATGGCCTGGATAACTGAGTGAAAGGCAACCCCACTCCTCCAGCTTCGTCCAAAATCTTTCACTTCTATTCCAGTCTGCCTAGTGGGACAACCACAGGAAATAATATCACATTCTTAATGGAGGTAAGGCTTTCCCCAAGGTCTTAGGAAAACCCCAATGCTTTCCACCAATGACACACTATATTGGTTCACTGGCTTTTGAGGAAAATTAAACAAAATAAAATTTTTCAATAGGATGAACAGTACATTGAAGATCTATAGTTGCAGTTGTCTATGTGAGATTTTTCAGTAATTGAGGTGGTCAATTTAATACATATTATACAGTTATTTTTGAAAAGGAAAACCAACCTAGAAGAAACCATGTCAAAATTTTAAAAAGGGAAAACTGCAGAGATGCCAAAAATGATGACAATTAACCACCACACATTTTGAAGAAATATCTACTGAATTCTGATAAGAAGCGCTGCGTCATAGAGCTATGTAAGACATAGAGTCATCTAAGACATCTAGAGTCAATATAATCCTGCACAGAGGATACAAAGGAGCTACGCTTCCTGCAATTCCTGATGGTAACTCCTACTTCCTCATTTTATTTCAAAATTTTCCCGTAGGATTGCCTTAAGAACAATCCCGTAGTGGTAAATTCTTGTTTTGTAATCATAGTGGACTTGATTAATTCAGAGCCATTTCTAAATAAATTAAGCGATTTAAGCTAGAGATAAATAATATTTCCTTGACAATAGAAATGAGGCAAGCTCACAATGTTTTTTTTCTACTTATAACTTAACAGTTCTACAGGTAGTTACAAAAAGAGTGAAAAGACGATGTTTCGGACATTGGCAACTCCCTGTGAATAGATGTAGAATTTGTAAATGTGATTACTTGTGTAGATAAAATAACCAGGTAGTTTCTTTTAAAGGTTAGTCTTGATAACTGCAGCAATTTCTATACAAAGCAAAATCATCACTGAATTAGATTTTATAGAGTTTCAAAATTTCCATGAAAATTACAATGTAAGTTAGCAAGTATCCTTAAATGTACCTCAGCCATCTCAAGGTTCACTCTAAAAGAATATTTACTGATGCACATTCAGTTTGCGTACAATATTGTGTGCCTAATGGAATACAACTGGACTTAATCATTGGCTTCATAAATATTCTGAAAGCACTTTTATAAGATTCGAGGTAGTGCTGAGTTTTCTCTTGCCCTTTTGCAGTTTCCGTCTCTGGCATCATGGCTGCAAGCGTGTCAAGCAGACCCCTGACATTCATGCCATCGAGCAGCCTGGCCTTGATGCGTCTTTGTCTTCCATCCTTTTGTGCATAGCCTCTTCATCTTATTTTCCCACTCGTAATTTTCCTTTGCTCACAGTTCCTCTTTTAAAATTGTTTCTGTCTCTCAGAGACAGTTACTTTTTAATGAAACAAGGCATTAATAAATTAACAAGCAGCAATGAATACCAGGAGAGTAGATATTTTCTGTTTTTCTTGAGCTTGTTTATTGTGTTAGATATTTTCAGATATGAATATAAAATGTTTCCCAAATAACTGCTAGCTTGAAAAAAATAGAAAATTTTTCAGATCATTTTTTTCTCTATATTTGTGAAACATGTAGGCATACACATGTATAAATATACAGTTCCTTATTATTTTAAATTAGGAGAGTATATTTCTGAAGACTTTTCACACTTCAAGCTTCTCATTGAAGAATATCATCTTCCATACAAACCCAAAGAAAACGCAGCTATATAACTATGGATTTTTAAAATTTAATTTCTGCCACAGAAACTAAAGACCCACAAAGCTTTACTCTCAGAAACATTTTTTGCTATTTGTTGAATTATAATGTGCACCCTAAAGTAGACCATCAGTAACATACTTTAAAAGCTAAGCACAACTACATGAATTAGGAACACTAATTACGTCTTCTATGTGTTTAGATTTTTATCTCCTTATGTTTCTCTTCAAATACTTAAAAAATAGAACTCTCCATCTTTGGGGTGTCAATATTTTATAGGTAGCTGTTTACTATTTTCTCAAAGTAGATAATCAAAATTCAGATTGCATTTTGGTGTGCAAATTAAGAAAGAAAGGGAGTTAATTTTACATATTATCTGAAACAGTTAAAGGCACATCTTCTGTGACAAGAAATTTGTGTCTAAGCACATCAGTCAGGAACATATTGGTTAAAATCAACAGAAAACTGCATTGAAACTGATTGCTATGATAAGATACTTTTGACAGTAGCAGTTTTCTAAGCACCTGTGCAACAAAAATGTACACACATATGCAAACTTAAATTGCAACCCATGAAACTAGAGTTGACAATGGATCTACCTTGAAAGATAAAACTAAAGGAAGAAAAGCTTTTAAAAATAAATTGCTAGAAATTTTTAGGAAATAAAAACAAATCCAATTGTTTTGAGAAAGTGGACCTTATTTTACATATGCATTACCTGGTAGTCTTATGAAGCGACAAGAGCAAGAACTCTAAATATTCATCTAATTATAATTAGCTCTTATGTTATCAATCAAAAGTGAAGGTTGAATCAGTTTAATTCATCAGGAACATCAGATGAATTTTCCTAGAATGAGTGTTAGTAGTAATTTTAGGGTTACAGTTTAATTCAAGATGTGTGAAGGAAAAGCTAAAGCAAAGGGACTCATTCAAATTTTTCTTCAAATTCTGCAATCTCTGGAAGGAGTAATACGTGATGAAAAAGGCAAAAGCGCCAATCCTCGGAGACTTTCGCACTGAAAAGAACTGTTGCACTTACTTGCCCACCACACACTGCGCCCACTTCAACAGCGCCTTCTTGGCGTTTCCCGGGATCTTGGTGGCCACCTTGCGCTTACTGGGCGGACTGGCTGCCTCGGAGCTGACGGTGCTGTCCAGAGAGGACGCGCTGCCGGACAACGACTGCAGCTGGGGCAGGTTGCTGGTCAGCTCCTCGATCTGTGTGAAAGTTAACAGCCAGCAGAAACATCAGAAGGACCTTTGTTCTGCTTTCCTCAGAGTTTCCTCTTCTAACTACAAGCGATTTACCTTAAGATCCTTAAAATCCCTGACAAAATGGTTGGTTTCACTCCTTTATAGCTTCCTGCCACAACTCTAATTGTATCTGACACATACTAACAAATATTTGTCCAAATACTGATGACTAAATGCTGGGCTCTGGACATGGTTCGAGTTTGTGCCCCAAGGATTCACAGGTGCGAAGCCTGGGCTCCTGGGTGGTGATGCCGGAGATGGTGGACTTGCAGAGATGGAACCTAGTGGGAAATCCCTGGAGAAGCTCCCTGGGAAAAAGGGATTCAGCCATATAGTTCTTTCTTTACTTTTTCTTCGTTAGTTCTCATGAGAGGAATGTTATGAAAGAGCAAGCTACTTCCATAATCTCTCTACTTCCAGTCTCACTGTGTGTCCCCCCCCTCCTGCCCAAACCCTGCCAGGATGCAAAAGCTGGCTGCAGGGTGTTGGAACTTCCAGCCTGCAAAACTGGGGCTCTCTACAGACATTTTGTTTGTAAGTTACCCAGCCTCTTCACATTGTTGTAGCACTGGGAATCAGATCAATACCATCAATGAACTAAAGCCTAAAGGTTATACAAATGTATTAAGGCAAATTGTCTCCCCATCATGTTTCATACTTCCTAGAATTGCTCTTTTTTTTTTTTTTTTTTTTTTTGTCTTTTTGAGACAGGGTCTCACTATGCAGTTCAGGCTGTCCTTAAGCTCACTTTGTAGCTCAGGCTGGTCTCGAACTCACAACAATCCTCCTGCCTCAGCCTCCCGAGTGCTGGGATTACAGGCGTGCGCCACCACGCCCGGCTAGAATTGCTCTTTACCAGAGGAAAAAAATATTTCTTAGCTCCTTGTACTTCACTCCTATTGTGACACACCCATCTTTCAGATTTAATATCTCTGCTAGAGTTCCTTTTTTTTTTTTTTTCATTTTATGTATTTGGTAGATAGGGTTTCACTACTTAACTCAGAATCACAGTGATCCTCCTGTTTTTAGCCTCCCCAGTGCCGGCATTACAGGCATGTACCATTAAGCCTGGACTCTGTCACAGGCTCAGCACACTTGATGGGGCCAACCAGACCAGGGATTGAATCCTGTCCCTGTGCTTGCCAGAGCAAGCGCTTAGTCCACTGAGCTATTTTGCCAGCCCTCTGCTAGAGTTCTTTGTGGTAAGGGGTTTCATATACAACTCCTTTTCATAAAAAAGAAAACTGTCCTGTTAGCAAAATCCTATGTATGGACAATGGTCTCCTTTCTGTTAACTTGAAGGTGACACTAAATATATGCCCATGGGGGATATAATAACATGTCTATCAGTCTCTTGATCCATGATGTTGCATCAATTTTTTTTTTTTAAAAACTGTAGTACTATACCTGGAAATATAGAATAATGGTCCACATCAGGCCTAGAACAATGGATGGCCGGCCATCAGCTATATCAGTGGAGTTAATGTTGACTAATTTGATCTGTGTGAAAAGAAAATCTGTACTAGTAACGTGCTAGACTATTATAATGCATTTAATTACGCAATGATTAGGTCTTTATTAGACATCAGGAAGATTGGTTTATGCCTGTGTAGCAATACACAAAGTCAGTAGGGTGAGCCATTGAAACAACAAACACATGGTTCAGTGAGCATTTCTGGGGTATGTGTTAGGTACACAAAGTCAAAACAACTCAGTGGTGGACTTCAGAAACAACTCTTGTCAGAAGTATATGACATCATGCAGGGATCATAAGATTAAAAAAAAAAAAAACACCAAATGAAAACAGCACTTATTCTTTACATGTAGAGGTTGACTGGAACTGAACTATGACGGGGAGTGTAAGAAGGTGCACTTACTTTGAAGTTTGCTACCAAATAGCATTGAAACTTGTGTTCTCTTTTACATATAAGAATCAGGAGTTAACAGTTCTAAAATTTATACTAACCGGCGATCCTCTGTGCATGGACTGACATGAAAAACAAAGGAAGAAGATGATATGCATAAATATTCTTTCAAATTAGCGTTATTTGTTAAAAGGAAATAAAAAAGAAAAGTTAGAGCATTACTTTGGGAATACACTTTAAAGAGCGACCAGGGAAAGCCAACGCAGAATAGAAAAGGACCATTAGAAATTAGTTCCTAATTTGACACAACAAGAACTATAATGCACTCAGGATTCCCCATCCACAATTGCCTCAAAGGGGCCAGGGAGATGGCTCAGTACAATAGATGGCCTAAATTCAATCCCTGGTTCCTCCAAAAAAGAATCCCACAATTGCTTCTAAATATTCATTTTGATATTTTCTACACAACAAAAATTATTCCTAAATTCAAGCAAAATGGATTTATGTTGTTAGATTCACTTTGTCAATCTGTATAACTTGTAATCAATAGCTAACTGCTCATCATACTTTTTGTGATCTCCAGAGAAATTAGAAAAAGATAATGAAGTCCTCCTTAAACTTTGAAGCAAAGGTTTCATGAAGTGTGTTCTTAATAACACAATTCAGAAATGTATAGGTTATTTACTTTTGAAAAATGTCTGCTAGAGATCAAAGGGTATTATTTCTCTCCTTACTAAGTGTAACATTAAAAATGTGATCTCTGGGCCAGAGAGCTAGCTCAGTGGACTAAGTGCCTGCTTAGGGAAGCTCAGGGACCAGGGTTCAATCCCTGGCACCACATACCACGTTGGCCCTGCCCTCTGACGTGTTCAGCCAGCCCCCAAGTCTGGGCATCCCACTGCTGGGGAAGCTGAAAACAGGAGGATCACTAGGAGTCTGCAGTTAGACACTGTACCAAATACATTTTTTAAAAGAGTAATTTCTGTACTCATTTTTTAACTTAGAGTAGTTCTGAGGAAATAAACCTTGTGAAATCCAGTCTACTTTGAACACAGTCTTTATAAATAATGCCTTCCACAGGTTGTCACTGAATAGTTCACCACAATATTAATGAGAGGAAATTTATTTTTATTTCCAAACCAACAAATATTCCTCAGAATGGATGAAGGTACTGTTGCCCTCATCTGAAACATGAAAGCCAAAGGCCTCTAGTATCCTGTTCAGTAAGACTTCATTCTGCTTTCTTTTTTTTTTTTTAACTTTTATTTGAAAGACAGTATAGTAATACTTGGCATGTCATGACAAGAAGTACATATTTAGAAGACCAGAATGACAGGCATTCCAAGTGTGACCCTTCTTTTACACACTGCTAAATTCAGTGTTCACTTTGCTTTCTATGAAATATTAACATACAGGGAACAAGAAGAGAAACACTGCAATAAGGAGATCAGAGTGGTCTGAAAATACTGTCTGATACTGTGTAAGAATCTAAGATTATTTTTCTACATTATCTTAATATCTGGACTCTCTTTTGGGCCTGGAGTAAAGCTAATGGTGATTCATTGCATTATCAACTTCTCAAAATGTACATTGATTAAGAGCCAGTGTCTAGGTCTTCTTTTAGGTCTTGTCCTCTAAGATGTGTTCAGTTCCACGGGTGTGGAGCCAATCAATCTAGTGAATGCAGACTGAGAAGGAAATAATTAAGTGATTCTATTGTCCAAAAGCTACATGAACATTTTCTATAAAATTGACTGTAGTGCTCGCCAAGTGACACCATGCTGAATTATGTGCACAGTTACTCTTTGAGAACATCTACTGCACCTCTTGGAATTCACTTAAAAGGTAAATTCACCTCTAGTCATACAACAATACTTATGCATATAGTTTTTAAGTGCATTGTGATTTCTGTTTGGCAAATACTAGAAGCATCTTGAATGCCCACCCATAAGAGTAGTTGATGGTGCTAGTAGATAGCTTGGTGGTCCAAGTGCCTGCTTGACAAATGCAAGGACCTGGGTTTGATCCCTGATACTGCATGCTGCGTGAGACCCAGAACCCTGGCACACTGTGCCAGCCACCAAAACCAGGTACGATGACACATGCCTGTAATCCCAGCAGTGGGGAGGCTGATAAAGGAGCATCACTAAGAATCCAAGCTGCCAGGGAGACCCTATGCCAAATGAAGAAACAAACAAATAAATAAATAATTTTTAAAAATTCTTAAAATAGTGGCTGAGCAAACTACAGCACATCAAGGCAATGAAATACTGTGCAACTGTAAAAGTGAAAAAAATCTTTATGAACTACTGATTTCAAGAGATTTCCAGGGTAAATTTCTTCTTCTTTTTTTTTTTTTTAAAAAAAGGTCTTTAATTAATTAATTAATTAATTAATTTGGTGCAGTGTCTCACTGTGCAGCTCAGACATGCGCTGATCATCTTGTCTCAGCTTCCCAGGTGCTGGGATTATTGGTATGCAGCACCACACCTGGTTTCAGGGCCAGCACAGCAGTGCCCTCAGGGTTCTGGGGCCAGCACGGCATGCAGTACTGGGGGTCTAATCCAGCTCCTTGTGCTTGCCAAGCAGGTGCTTAGACCACAGTGCTATCTCCACAGCCCCAAGGCAATTTTCTTAATTTAAAGAAAAGAATACTACCACAGAAAGCTACTCTTCAAGTAAAAAAGGAGATATATGAAAACACATGTCATTTATGAAAAGAAGGCACAGAAAGACATCAGAAACTAGAGACCTACTACCCAGAGGAAATAAGTGGAGTTAGAAGTGGAGAATGAAAAGGGAGAGTAGAAAAGAGGGGAGTTTTCAGTACACTAACGTTTAGAAACATGGCAGTGCTTCATCCCTAAAAGGAATAGTTACAGTCACCCAACTCACCCTCCATAAAGGTGTAAGATGGAATGCAAACAGTAACAAATGAACTCAACTCTATCACAGATACGTGAGGTAAGCACACTGACAGGTGCAGAGAAGAATGGAAGTGGCCTCAGTACATTCAGAAAAGTCTGTTGATTGGATACATTAATGTCGAAGGAAAGAAGATGGTACACAAGTACTGTTCTCCAGTCAGTAAATCTGTTTCTCACAGGTGTAGGGATTAGTACTTCTGAAACTATCTTGTGTGTATACAGTATTAGGACTAAAAGTGTAAGTGAAAGTATTATAGACTAGAACCCAGTTTCTTCCTGTCAGAGAGAGTACAAACAGATAAACAAATAAGGAGAAGCAGCCTGCATCATGCTTTTGTATTTTGCATCCTACAAATAAGAATAAACTTCTATCCTTTAGAATTTAATTATTTTAAGGTATCTTGTGAAAGCCTCAGAAACAGACTAGCACAACATCTTCCTGTGATCAGGGTTCTTATCATCAGTAATATCAGAGTCCTGTATCCACTAATAAGATACACAGGGAAGGGTACACCATCACATTCTATAACTTCAACAAAATGATGACAAGGTATTCTGCAAAAATAATGGACCAGCCGTATCAGAAAGGTCAAAAGTCTCAAAAGATTAAAGGAAAACCTGAGAACCTGCCATAGAATGAAGAGACAAAGTGTGATACGGGGCTGGGTCCTGGGGTGGAAACAAAGCAATGGGGGCAACCGATGGAGTTAGCGTCAAGTTGTCATTTCTATTACCCATAGTGCCGCCTATTTTAATTTTTTAAATTTTGCCAATATACAGTTGTGTAAATTCTCAACATCAGAAGATGACTGAGGTGTATAAATGGAATCTTTTTTGGAAGGTTTTTTTTTTGTGTGTGTGTAAATCTACAGTGAATTCACAAAGATACTCTATACCTAATCTGCATAAATAGCATGCAGTTTTTACCCTGCAGCAGATACTGGAACACCGGCATCCTCATGCTTTCTCTCTTCTCCAACTGCTTCAGCTGTGTTTCTCTCTTACCTTTCTCCCTTCGAGGAAGGTCAGCGCCCGGCCGATGTTCGCCACAGCGTGAATTCGCTTCATACGGCGGCCTTGTTCACAAGGCTGTGGAAGGGGAAAAAACAGGAAAACATAAGAAAACACACACACTCAAGGACAGTTATAAGAGCTGGTGAAAGAGATTAAAAATATTCTTGAAGAATATTTAAAAGCAACTCATTTCACATGATTTCCGTAGGTTACCAAATGCAAAGGTTGGTCAAAAAATACAGTGAATATTTAATTTTATTTTTTATAAAACCTTACTATAGTAAAAGACATAGGATAAAAAGGAATGACAGGCTAAAATGTACTTAAATCAAAGAGAGTCATGTTTTTAATATTTTCAGAGGAAATACTGAAATGGGTCTTTTACAATTTTCACAATCTAAACATGCATCGTACTTTATGATAATCCTCATGGATTAACCGTCTGCAGCAGCTTCTGTCAAGTAAAATCTGCTGTGCCCTCGTCCACCATCC
This sequence comes from Ctenomys sociabilis, assembly GCA_004027165.1. Taxonomy (NCBI): domain Eukaryota; kingdom Metazoa; phylum Chordata; class Mammalia; order Rodentia; family Ctenomyidae; genus Ctenomys; species Ctenomys sociabilis. Next base: position 39,894 of record PVKA01008052.1, on the reverse strand, counting down.
CATCCACCATATCTGGAATCACATGACTTCTGACCTCCTCAAAGTCAAGCTAATTATGAAAGTGAAAATCTATATCGATTCAGGCATAAGCATAGCCCCGACAACTCAACGAAAGATAAAAAAAAAAAAAACCATGCAGAACTGCTTCAGGAAAAGCAAGAGTGACCAGACAAAGGTGCTGAGGTGAGAGGATGCATCCCGAGGGTCATTAAAGCTGCCTTTGCTCTATTAAATGTGTTAACATTGGCACATTCCCACAGTTTCGATCTCACCATCAAAGAATTGTTATCTTTATGGCATTATGCAAATGTGAGGGCTGGCAAGACAGCTTAGCAGACTAAGTGCCTGCTTAGGCAAGCACAGAGGCCAGGGTTCGATCCCTGGTACCTCATGCCATGCCAACCTCATCCTCAGATGTACTGAGCCAGTGACCCATTCTGGACATAGTGTTGCGCGCCTGTAATCCCAGCACTGGTGAGGCTAAAGACAGGAGGATCACTAGGAGTCGGACCTGCCTAGTGAGATCCTGTACCAAATACATGCAATTTAAAAAGAAAATGTGTGATGTGTAAATTTACACACACACACACAAAAAAAAAAATCCAGCAAACAAAAAGATATGGTCATTCTCAGCTTACCTGTTAATGCCACTGACCTGTGAGTTTATATACACACAAAAGCAGAAATCCACCAAACTTCTATCTAGTCTATTCATTGTATGTGTTAGGAAATATTTATATGATGGCTATTCCCAGAGAGCCACCCTTTTTTTCCAAATCACATGAACAAACTAGAATACTGAGAGAATTAACATTTCTTGACTTGAATGTCTAAAATACAGGGAGCATATGCACCAAGCTTAAAAATAGAGCCCTAAGAATAAAAATGTCATTCACAATTGTGTTCTGTCTTGTGCATACTTTATCTGTGCTGTTACCAAAATTTATCATAGTTTCTCTGTACCACACTGATAAACTAAAACTCAAAATAATTTCAAAAAAGTAGACATTGTTAGCCTCTTTTACAGTTATGGAAATGAGCAGAGCAAGGGAAGGAAGTTCATTAACTGTCCTCAGTTGTGTAGCTGGGAAATGGATCTCATCCCTATGACCCTAGAGCTCTAAATAATTTCTCATTAAAATTCAAAAACAAATACTTTTAAATTTTCAATTAATATTATGTTGCTTATGATTTTAGGAATCACTTTTAAGTAAATATTCAAATAGAAGATACATTTAAATTTTTTATTGGAAACAGTTATACATCACTGTCTCATTACTGGTCCACATAAATAGCTCATTTACTTACTTTATTTCGTGAATTCCCTCTTACAATGTAAAACTGCCCCACGAATCTGCCAACTAAACCAAGGCCAGGATCAACAATTAAGTATGAAAGTCGGATGCCCCTTTAGTCCACCAGTATACATTCTGTACTCTTATTTTCCTGTACCTATGGCAACCACCACACTAAATTTTTCCACTCTGCATAGATTCATTTAATTTTCAGCCTTCTTAACAATATATATTTGAGTCTTAACTTCATACTGAGTAACGTAATGGTTTTTGGAATACACTTTTCTTTTCTATAGTGCTCAAGTTCATCTGGTTTGTTAACTTCACTGTACTAATGATTTTGACAGCCAGATGATGTGCCCCGCATAAATTCTCCTGATGTCAATGTGGCTTATTCCTTTGATATTGCTGGTGTGACTTACACAGACAGGTGCATATTTCACATCTCAAACTTTACATCTTTTGTACTGGTATGGTTTCTCTTTTAATGAGACAACCTCTCAGTCAGGGGAATATAACTTTTAAACTTGCACAAAGAGACCACATTGTTCAAAAAGTGGTTGCACTGTTTTGCACTTTTTCAGCATGGAGACAATAATGCTGCTGCTCCAAGTGCCTTCCCACACTTGGCTTTGACAGCTATTTATAAACGTGTGTACAGTGTGTCTGCTGCTTCCATCCTGGTCTGCACTTGCATTTCCCAGTACATAGCAATGTGGACATCCCCACCTCTCTGTATGGGCAGAGTCCTTTCACAGCTTCCGTCCAAGTTTTCCCTCAAGTTCTTTGTACTTACATTGTTTTGAAGATGTACTTTATATGCTTACACAGCATTAATTGTAAAGATCTTCGACAAGATTATTACTTGCTTTGCCATCTTTCTTTCAAAGTTTTAGATTTTATATGTTTATTCTTTATATTTTTAATTTTATTTTGTAATGTAAAAGCCAAGCAAGAACAAAAATCAGAAACAAAGAAAGAAACAGGACAACATACAACAGTATATATGTCACAGATTTTCAAACTAAAAATAGCTGATTAACAATGGCTGATATATTATCTATTTTATTATCAAATGTGCTGCTCAGATTAGCAGACATAGTTATGTAAGACTGCACATATGGTTGTATATTACCACTTGCTTTCAAGAAACATTACATTTTTGCTCTCATCTTTTTTTATTTTTAACCTTTTTTTTAAAGTTTGTTTTAAAGAGCATTTAATACTACTTGATATGACATTAGAAACTGTACATATTTAGAAGACCAAGATGTCAGGCATGCAAGCATGGCTTTTGTCTTATACATTGCTGTCCTCAGTGTGCTCAGATCACAGCTATCAGCATACAGATTTAGTCAATGTGACAATTCTATAGATTAATGGCTATTTAAAAAACAAAAACTGATGGAGATTTTTAGTACAATAATGTCAGCCATCCTGGATATGTACTTGTATGATTTTCCCCTACCTTTCTTATCTTTTTCTCGTTTCTCTCTTCCCCATTGTTTAATCCTTAGGTTTGATTTCTTTCTGTGTTATAACATAGCTAAAGATAACAATTTTTAAAAATCAATGTCTTTTGTCTCAATGAATGATTTTTTTTCTAGTCCCAGTATCTCAAAGATAAATGCCAAGGGAGTCTTATGAAAACTGTGTTTGTAGGTAGAGCCTCCATCTGTGTGCACTTAATTTTGGTATTGGCTATGAAATAAGAATCCAATTGCATTTTTTAAAAATTAAACTTATTTTTCTCATTCTATTTATTGAACAATTTTTTTCCCCATTCCTGTGCCCAGGTCTGAAATCTACCTCTTGCTGACTAAATTTATATTCATGCTCTCAAGCTGTCCCTCGACTCCACTGTGGCCATCCCTGGAACAATGCCACAGTCTCCAAAATGATTTAGCATCATTATAAGACCTGGTATCCACCAGGAAAAATACTTTCCCTCTGCCTTTCTTCTTCAGATACATCTCAGCTAAACAAAGTCAGTATAAAGTCTGTTGTGTTTTTGTATTATTTTAGCATTTATTTTTATGCAACTTGACACAATTAGTCTCATGACTAGACTACCAAGTTTCTTTCGAGGAAACAAACCATATTTCATTCTTCTGTGTTTTCCTTAGAGGACATAAGGTAGTGCTTATCCACAATAAAGATTCCAGAAGTATTAGCTGGGGGCTTAGTTTGCAACATCAAATCACACTCTGGAATTACGATCTGCTCTCGCTATCTGAGGGACACTGACGAAGTCAGGGGATCCTACAGAAGCTTTTCATGCTCAAGATTTCCTACCAGTGTCCATTGTTTGTTTTTTAGTGGGCTATTACATGTTTTTTGAATGCAAACTATTAAAGAATCTCTTAAAACCATTTTGTACTGGTTATCAAAATAAATAGGAAAGAAATTCTCCCAATCTTTAATCTTTATTCATGTTGCTTCCACAGTTTCTATTTTTCTCAATGACAATTACTCACACTCTCAAAAATACAAATGTTAGCCACAGACTTAAATCTGGAGTTTCAGTGTTTCTGTGTAATTACATACATGTGGTCACTGATCCAGTTAGAAAGTAAATGTTCTACAAATAATATGTAATAGATGAAGAGAAATCCAAGAATAATAATTTTCAAATTTAAAAGTTCTGGAAGAGCATACATAAAATCATAGACAAAGGAGTCACAACAGGTTGCTAAACGGGTCTAGGACATTGAAATATATGCTGTCTTGATTGCCTCATACAATTAGCCATCTTCCACATCCTTCACTCTCAGGATTTAGGACACTGTCATTTAACTCTATTTCCAAAGTAACTATGATCAAAGTGACAGGACTGAAGAGGCCTAAAGAGGTGTCATATTCTATGTGAACTGTAACATTGACTATTGCTTTTTTTGAATAGCATCCTATCCCTTGGATAATTATGGAATCCTGACCATCTGAGCACAGTGCTTTTGCCTGTGTTCTCCCACCACAAAACCTGAAAAGGCTTTCAGCTTTGGTTGCTCATTCCTTTACAGCCTGTTCCTCATAGTCAGGTGGTCCTAACCATAAACACACATAAAAACTTAAATCATCACTGCCAAAGCATATTTATAAATTCAGGATAGTTTCATTCATGTAATTTAAAGTGATAGATCAATACAAATAAATAACAAAGGTCCAATCAGAAATTGTCCTCTGCTTCTCAGTTTCTCTACCTGTTAAGTGGGAATGTGAGCACTCTTTCTGAAATCCTTTGTAGCTTTAAGATCACATAATTCTAACTATGTCTGAATGCATATAGTATCGTTTGGTCAAAATATATGTTCTTTTCTTTTTTTTTGGTCTTTTTGAGACAGGGTCTCACTATGCAGTTCAGGCTGGCCTTAAGCTCACTTTGTAGCTCAGATTGGTCTCGAACTCAACAATCCTCCTGCCTCAGCCTCCCGAGTGCTGGGATTACAGGCATGCGCCACCACGCCCGGCTTATACGTTCTTTTCTAGCATAATTTAGCTTGGTAGTTACAACCCACCCAGATTTTTGGTAGTTACAACCCACCCAGATTTTTCTGTAGATATTGTTGGCCCACTATAATGCAGAAGTAGATTGGACACTTAGAGTGACAAGTACAGTTCCTGAATACCCATATGAAAACTCCTTCAACTTGCAGGTAAATAGCTTAGTTCAGGAGGATGTGGAAGATGGCTAATTATATGAGGCAATCAAAACAGCATATATTTCAATCTAATGATTCTCATATTCTAGTACGGATTCATTTATTTAAATATATATATATATATATATATATATATATATATATATATATATATATCCTATATATTCCAAACTGGACTATATATTCCAATATGTATCCTGTTGGTTCCTGGTAATGCAGAACTCAAGACAAGGACTTGGTGTATATAGTTTATTATAGAGCTAATCTGAGGTGGTAAGGGTGAAGGCCTGTGGAGAGGAAAGCCAGGAAGGAGTGAGAAAAGAAATCAATCTAAATGTATGCTACCAGATGGTACTGCTGGGGACAATCACACCTCAGTCCTCCTGGGGACTCTATGTGGAAGTCTGTGAGACATATGTAAGACCTATTACAGAACTGTCTCTCCTAAAAATCTAAGGCTAGAACATTCACTTGTGAGCTCTCATCTCCATCGTTTGGAGGTCTTTTGAAACCATTTACTCCCATACAATTTAGGGCTGCTGAGTCAACTTATCCCTTTGATGAAAGGGATGCTTCTGGAGATGCTAACAGCGCTAGGAGTGAAATCTTGTCAAAGTGTGTGGGAAAGCCTTCCCCTGACACAGCCGAAATCAGAGGTAAGCTGAGATGGCCAGGAGGCTCCCAAGACACCTGCTACAGTGTGAGTCTGGTGAGGAAATGCTTTTGTCATATTTGGATCGATTTGTACTTTCCCCTCCCCCAAAAAAACTCTTTACAAAAGTTTCTATGAGGACTACCTGAACAAAAATAACTAGAAAGTTATGTTAAGACAAAACTGCTCAAAATCAACAATCACTATAGTGATTGCCAAGACATAAGAGATAAATAAAAAGGGTTGCCAATTTAGACTTCGTGTCTGGAATGTTATATAACATTCTGAAGGTTATTTCCTGTACTATAGTTTCCAATTATAGTAAACATTAATTGATGAATAATTTATGTTTACAAACTTCTTACTCTCCTCCAGAATTAAAAGACAGGAGCAAGAAAGTATAGATAGTTCATTATTTATCAATATCCTGATAAAATATACTTTATAGTTCATTGTCAATGCTGTTTTCCACTCTGTTAGCTCCACAGCATAGAAAAAAACATGTTCTTATTACAAATTATAAGACAGGGTGTCAACAAGAACATGAAAAATGTCACATTAATTTCAAGCTTAATTTTTTAACAACTATATAAATACACAGATATGGAAAAGTAACCCTTTCCTGGTGGAAAGCTAAGAGTTAAAGTGCTGCTAATTTGCATTAATTAACTCACCAAGTAGCTCTATGAATTTGCAACTAAATTTCTTAGGTATCTTTTCAGATGCAATAGTTAGCTATGTCAGGCTATTTAGCAAGTTCTTTTCTGCTATTCCTTAGGTTGCTTCTACAAACAATGATGTTTTCAATCTGCTGGGAACTGTTTCTAGTACATTACCGGCTGTAAAAGGAAAGAAAAGAACTTCTGAGTGCACTGGCCCACACCTGCAATCTCAGCACTTAGGAATTTGGCTGAGGCATGAGGGGTTCAGGGCCAGCCTGGACTATCTAGCAGGATCCTGTCTCGTAGAACAAAACAGTCAATAGATGTGTTACTCTCTTACATAGCCTCACCCACCAAGCCTTGTTTGACCTTTGTCCAGTTGGCCACAGCCTTGGATCCAGTTTACAAATCCGATATTGTACGTCTTGTGCATAAGCATTTTAAGGGAATATATATATATATATATATATATATATATATATATATATATATGTATGTATACATATATTTGCCATATAATATAAAAAGAAAATATCTACCTGTTAACAGTGCAACCCAGTGTCACACCAACTACAGTATCAAATAAACCTTGAACAGTGGCTATTGTTAACAAAAATAACAAAACTTTCTCTCATGTAGGGAGGACCCCTTACACTCCAAATTTTAAGGTCCCCAAATTCCAAATGTAAGCCATTTGACAAATAGGGTCTGAAAGCATCCTTACCAGTTTCTGCCCAGACAGGACCTCCAGAAGAGCCAGCAGCTTGACACCATCTTTCATGTCTTCAAAGAGATCATCCACCACCATTGGGGGCTTCCGCTGTAAAATAAGAAAAGCTATTGTGGGTGGTGACTTTCTACTTTGTGTAAGAAAGTTCACATTGTCCCCCACACCCTATGCCAGAGATGGATGGAACCCACAACTTCACACATGCTAACCACATGCTATACCACAAGCCAATAATTATTTATCAATTATTGCCAGCTATCTTTTTAGAACTGCTACAAGAAAAAAATAAATGGAAATAAAGGTTAATATTCAGAATGCTCATAAGATTTAGTATTTAGGCAGATTACTTCAAAAAAAGACTTTAAAAAAACTTTTAAATTAATTTTACTGAGAAATAGCAATAAGACCATTTCAAAACAGGTTAGTAGGACAGTTACAATAATTAATACATTGCATATTATTGTTTTCATAGTAGTTATTCATAGTTCAAGTTGCAGACATGATATCCAGTCCAAACACTATTGGTACAAATCTTTCTTCTCGTTGAACCAAGAGAAAGTAGCTGTATATCTATCTTAACTATTTTGTATATACATATATACTTTTTTTCATTATAAAATGGTCCTTTATTCATCCCCCCCCCCTTTTGTTTTGTCAGAGATGGGTGTTCCATTGCTGTGAGAGAAACTATATTTGGAGAAGTCTTTAAAGGACATTTTCATATTTGATGCCAGTTCAAACATTGTAGGTCCTTGAATTCAACAAAACAACCCAATATAGTCCAATAGTCCATAATAGTAGTGGGTTATCAGCAGAACTGGCAATGTCAGAAGTTGTTGATGAGCCTTTTACAGCTCAGCATATTAATATGTCTTTACTTTTTTATTTATTTATTTTTTATTTTATTGAAGTACAAATATCAATCAGACAGTTTCAAGACAAGACAGATTCGTTAAATTAATACACTGCAAACTTTTCATAATGTTTTGGTATCGTACAAGGTGCATACATGATATTATATTTACAGATATTATTTTAGCAGATGTCTCTTATCAGTAAATGAAGAGTGTAGCTGCTTACTTATCTTATTTTTATACCTAAATTGTATCAAAAATTCAATAATTATTTTCCTAGTGGATGACTATAGTACTAGAAGCCGACATAATATCCTGTCCAACCACCATTAGTGCTGATCTTGCCTCTCATAGGATTATGTAGAAGCACAGCATTATCTATCCCAACTGTACTGTGTATACACACACATCATGATTTTTTCTTTCTGTACCCCTTCCTTTGTCTACACCTGTCAAAGGTGGGCACTCCATTGTCATTCAACTAACTTAGGTGCTTGAACTCGACAACACAATCCAACACAGTCCAGCATTCCACAACAGTAGTGAGTTATTCAAAGAAGTTGTCAACCATAGCCATTTACAGCTCAGCTTAATATTATGGCCCCGTGATGTATACTTCATTTTTATACTTTTCTGCTGGATGGTTAAGACCTAGATAGATCAGGACTTACATACCAACTCATGAACTTTATATTTCGTATGTGAAGTCCTCTCAGGGTTTGTCTTGTAGTCTTGTACATTATTCTGTAGATCCTTTGTCTGTGTCATCCATGTGGATGAGTCATGGCCAATGCTTGACCAGTTTGCTCTCCATGAGAGCTTGAGAGAAAGTTTTCTCTTCATGTGACTCTCCCCAGGCACACTATAGAACTTCGATCTCTTTCCTCTGTGGCTCCATAATCTCCTTGTTCAGAAAATTTGGAGCTCAACTGAGTTTCATGATGTTGCAGTACAGGTTCTCCTATGTCCTGAGTCTTCACTGACCTTGTGGCTCTTTTATTTCTCCAACTCTGTCTTGTGAACTTAGGTTGTTAACCATCCAGAAGAAAAGCTGATTAGTATCCTGCAGCATATGCCATTCACTTTGCCTTATCTGACTCAATTGATTTTACTTGTTGTACGTTTCCTTTCGTATTTCTGCTTTTTTGCTTGTTACACTAGGGAGACTATACGATATTTACACATGTGTGTCTGGTTTATTTCACTTATGAGTATATGTTCAAGTGGCATCCACTTCAGTATAAATGCTTCAAACTTATCATTCTTAATAGTTGAGTAATACTCCATTATATAGAAATACCACATCTTTTTCAACCATTCCTCATGTGATGAACATCTTGGTTGTTTCCAAGATTTTGCTATCACACATTGCGCTGCTATAAACATAGGTACACATATATGGCTTTACTTTTTATACCTTATTTTTATACTTCTCTGCTGGATGGTTAAGACCAAGTTAAAGCAAGACTTATCTAACACAAAATGTAACTTTTGTATCTGACAAGGTCAGTCAAATCCCCTCAGGATTTATCCTGAAATCATGAGACTTTTTTTTAAAACAAGGATGTGGTGGTATAAGATAAGGGAAAGAAAAAAGGGTATCATCAACCTAAAGAAAAAGAGAGAGAAAAAGTGGGAGATTAAAGCTAACCTGAAAAGCCAGGAGACACCCCACACAAGCTGGACTGAGCTTACTACTTCAGGTGAGCGGTCCACCTCATGGGGCTTAGCAAGGTGCAGCCCTTCTGTGGGGCGCTCCCACCAGGGCAACCTCACTAGCTCGGGGGCCTGCTGTGCACTTGCTGCTCACGTGGCCAATGTCACTGAACAATGTCAGTATTCCCAGAGGACAGCAGGCTGGCTGCATTCTGTTTCACATCTAGCAGAGCCAAAGGAGCATAAGCACAGAACATGACTATCAGTGCAGATCCATCCCCACTCCTGGAAAAATGTATTAGTATTTTTTATTCTTTAAAAATAATAATAAAAAGTACAAAAAAAAAAAAAAGAAAATGAAGAAATGATGCTAACATTGATGTTCCAGAGAAGAGAAATGCTCATGATTTTTCCCTCATTTATTGTCCGATTTCAAGCTTCCAGTTTTTCTTATTCTCATTGAATACTTTTCAAGTCTTAGTGCTTGACTCTTGACTATCAGTTGTCTTTTATTCTAGAAAAATAGGTTCTAGGTAGAGATATTTAGATGCCACATGTTTTGTTGAAATTGACTTCTTTTCTACCCACTGATAGGTAGCATTTATATTTATCTTATGGTTGCATGAATTATGCACTTTGAATAGTGCTATTTCAATTTCAAATATATTTTTCTTGGGCCGGGCACATGGCTGAGTGGAATAAGGACTTCCCTGGCAAGCACAAGGGCCTGAGTTCAATCCCCGGTTCTGAAAAAAAAAAAAAAAAAAAAAAAAATATATATATATATATATATATATATATATATATATATATGAACAGCTGAACACATTTTGTTCTCATGCTGTGAAGAACATATTAAAAATATCAGTTTCCACCTTCATCATTTTTTTGAATTCCCTCCATTCACACTGCTTCTTATTTACATAGCAGAAACATAAGAGACTTTATATTCTAAGCATTAAATAAAATTATTTAGAATAAAAGGAACCATTATAGTGAAAACTATTTGGTGATAAGAATCAAAATCACTATATTCCCATGTATAGTTACTACAGGTCTATTTGTCATGTAAAGTATCACCTCTATACAAATAATTTAAATAAAGTAAAACAAGGAAAAATACATAATATGCCATGAGCAACTACAAATCTTTCTCATATTGTGGTAACCTGAATGAATGAATAAAATTAAGGAAATAGGGTATCTCTTTGAAGAAATAACTATTTCAAGACTTTGACCCCCCCCCCAAAAAAGGGCAAATTGCATGTATTTGTCTATTCCACTATGAGGCATAGACAGATCTCAGCTACTTTGGAAAATATTTTCTCTTGACCTCAATTCCACCTCCCATTTTTTCCTTCTCCCATTTCCACGGTTGCTGTGACATTTTCCTTTTGTCCTTGGTGGCTGCCTGTGCCATGTTCCACCGGGCTTCTGTGCCCAGCCTTCAGATCAGCAGTGACCACTGAACAAGGTCATCAGATTTTGCACAGGGCACTGCAGGAGCTGTTCTCTTGACTTGCTCCTCTCAAGCTCCTGGGGCCGGTGTGCTTAGTTCACATACCCCCTCTTCATCTCTGTTTGTGTCCATCTATTCTGCCTGCCTGCGTGCTTGTTTATCTTTCTATTGGTGTCTCCCTATCATCTTTATCTGTCATCTATCTGTCTATCTATCTATCCTTCTACCTATCTATGTCATGTACCCTCTGTCTTTTTTCTTCCTAACTTTGACCACTCACCTATTTCAATTCTGAGTCCTTTGTTCTTTACAAAACTGTGTCTACAGACACATGACTCATGAGTCCTCCCTTCCAGGTAGGCGTTCACTCCTAAACCTTGTGGAACACATGGCAGGTACTCAGTGTATGTCGCTGGCTGACTAGCTGGATGAATGAAGGTAAACAGTGTGAGAAAACAACGAAACACCCTCATTTATCAAAAATTATGGCACAATAAAAAAAATCTCCATGACAGGTTTTGCAATTGCATTTTGCCTGAGAGCTGCCTGAGTACATACATAGCTTGGGCTCAATCACACAGGACCTTTACTTGTGTGACTGCACCACATTTGGGGGGGGGGACCATTCCAGCAGATAAGTTTTTAGCTGAAATGTTTCCTGTTATCATAGACACAGATGCAGCATCAATGTGACTAATTTGGTTGGACTTCGGTTGTAGAGCCAAAGGCCAATAGGAATAATTTACTGAAGCCAGACTTAATGGGAAAAAAAGACAACATGAATTTTTTTCTATTACTTTGGAGCACTAAGAAAAAATCTGTCAAACACTTTCTAAGACCACAATCATCTTTTTTTAATCAAAGGAAATTGGCCTGAACTGTCCTTTTTCATGGAGTATTTGGCAAAATTATGCCATCTTCTGGCCCCATCAGTCGTGATTTGTAAGCTCTGCAGTTACAGTGTAACCTGGACCTATTCACAGAGCCTGGGGTGGTTCCAAGAATGGAGCCCTTGAGGGAGTTGGGAGGACAAGGGAGAGAACAAGAGGAGAAGCACTTGGCTTCGGTGCCGCGTCTTGTAGAAGCTTTTCTCAAACCACGTTGGAAGTCTACGTCCTGCTTGACTCCAGCGGAGTGGTTCAGTTGGTCACTAAAGTCTGCACTTGGTTCTGTTGCTCACGACTTGGCACCACCCAGGGAGTCTGCTCTCTACCTTCTGCCCTGGTGTCTTCTCTCCCAAGCTATGCAGGCCTCGCAGTGTTGCTCTCTGCTTCTTTCCTCCCTGTTTTCTCATAGCAGCCCCTGATATCATGGAATAAGATCTCTTCCCTATTTCCTACTGTTTCAAACATCAAGTGTTTCTCCTGGAACTTTATGAAAATTGGGGAGGCAACAAGGTATTTTTGATATGATTTTTACAGACCACTTCTTATCTGTTGAGAAAACAGTCTGTGCTCCTCCTGTGTATGTGCATGTGTGTGTGATGAACTTGTGCTCTTTGATAGTCTACAAGCACTGCATATATTTAATCCTTTTTCTTTGGAACCAGGACTCGAACTCAGGATGTGATCTTTCCTGGAAGGCACTTCTGCTGCTGAGCTATACCCCCGGCACATTTAATTGTTATCCATCAGTTGTTTTTGTGTTTTGCCCATGGAAGGATGGCCTGGTTTGCTATGCTACTCATCAGTTCATGCCTTGAAAACCAATGAATTTATTTAGGGGGAAGAGAGTGAGAGAAGAATCTTATGGGAAAGTTATCAACCACAATCATTTGCACCACAACAGAGTTTAAGGAGCTGAGCAGTCAGCACCTGCCTGTAGTCACAGCACTCTTTCACTAAAGCATACAAACAAGAATCCCAGTCTTGCATGGGTTTCCCTGGGGTTCATAGGCTTATATACTCAAGTTTAGCAGATAATAGAAAGGAAGGCAGGAGAAAGAAGGCAAAAGGAGGAATGAATATAATACAATTAGCATCTAAATGTGCTAAATATTATCTTGTGGACTCCACAGGATATCTCTCTGTATATGCACGGCCACCATGTATAACATTATGATCCCTTTTTTACTTATATCTGCACTGTTGATCATCAACTCAGGGCCTCTTGTGTGCCAGCCAGTACTCTATGATCGAACCACAGTAGCAGCCCATTACCTTCTCTTTAAAGCGAGGAATCAATGGATCTCAGCAATGTTAAGGTGTTAGCCAAGGTCATATTTCTATCCCCTTGGATTCGAACCTGTGCCTATCACAATTGGAGCCACCTTGTTAGACAGATAGCTTAATATAAAATGTAGGCATCTTTTTTTTCTTTTTTGGCTGAACCAGGAATTGAACACAGGCCCTTGCGCTTGCCAGGGAAGCGCTTATTCCACTGAGCCATCTCCCTGGCCCCAAATGCAGGCATTTTCCGGGATAATAGAAAAACCTGTAAATGTGACTTTTGTTTAATAGGGAAAGAAAATATTGGACTGTAAACTGAAGTACCTAGCACGCTACCACAAACAAATTTATTAGCAAAAAACCACTTTTGTTTTTTATGTTTTTAGTACAGGTCTACAGGCTCTCACTACATAGATTGGACTCATAGTGACTCTCCTGTTTTCAGCCTCCCAAGAGCTGGGATTACAGGTGAGTGCCACCATGACCAGTCTCAATCATCATCTTAGAGCACCTGAGGGGCGTATGAGCACAGCATGCTGGGAATCATACCCTGGCCACTTCGTTCTGCCTAAGCGGGCGAAAAAGTCACTTCGTAATGTGAACTTAACGAAGACCGAAAAGCAGTAATAGAATCACCATGTAAATAAGCACACATTGGCACTGACACAAGGCATCACGACTCATACCATGTCCCTAATGGTCATGTTTGAGACACACTCTAACCTGAGCAGGGCGCATTAGAGCATCTGCCTGGATCCAGAAGTCATTTGGGGTTAAATCATGCAGTGACAGTGACTAAGGACAAGTGTCATCAGTTTCCTATTGTGAAGTTCTCAAGAGCTTCTCTGCTTATGTCCTTCCCAAGACTTAAGGTCCCCACAGCCCTTGCAGAGTTCATGGTGTGGCAAAGCTCACAGCATGCAGAGAAGCTCTCACTCACGGCTACCACTTATGACAGCCGAGTGAGGCAGGTGAGACTCACCAGAGCAAAGAGGTGCATGGAGTCCAGGAGACCGTGCACCATGACTCCCAAGCCAAGCGTCCTGTCCCTTTTGAAACAGTCATGTGGGGACACCATGCTCTCAACAGAGACATGTGACAGCACATGCAAAATGTTGCCAAGCAGAGATACTCTCCCAAGCCTTGTGTCCAGGGATTTAGAGCAGATCTGCCACATAAGCACATAGCATCCATGACTCTGACCTCAGCTCCTCAAGTTGCTACCCTCTCCCCCACCTCCACCCTCAGGAAAATGCAGGTATTAACAACAGCCACACTGTTAGACTAACAAGGTCTAATCAAGGTGCTGCTAGGGGGATGGCCTCTGACCCCACACCTGAGGTTTGTTGTAATGGGGCGTGGCACCAGGGTTCCCCCACACTGAACCCTCTGAAGGGGCAGCTGATTGCAAGTGCCCAGGAAGCTCATCTCCCGGAAGCCAAACAGGGCCTTTCTTAGGGACAGGCCTAGATGTGGGAAGGGCAGGATGAGACCACGGAGGCCTGCTGAGCAGGCAACCCCGCCCAGCCAGCCAGCTTTGCCTCCTGTCTCTCTCTGAGGCACCCAATACCCCTCCTTCCTTCCTTCCTTCCTTCCTTCCTTCCTTCCTTCCTTCCTTCCTTCCTTCCTTCCTTCCCTCCTTCCCTTCTTCTTCTCTCTCTCTTTCTTTCTTTGCCTTCCTGCCTTCTTTCTTTCGTTTTTTTTTTTTTTTCTTCTCAGGGTCTCACTATACAGGTTGGACTCATAGTGACCCCCCTGTTTTCAGCCTCTCCAGCGCTGGGATTACAGACATGCACCACCATGTCTGGACTCTGTAGGCTGCTCTGAGTGTCCAGGGGTGGAGCCAGTGCAGTATCGAATCAATACCCTTTCAGTAGCATTCTCTAAACTTTATATTATTCCTCTGCAACAAAACTGCAACACAAGTGACATGTGTGTCTAATTTGCTATTAGTTTGCAACCATTATTCTGATTGTACCAATTTAAATTTCAGAGCCTTCCCACTCCTGGGACTAACATAAATGACTAGATATAGATATGTTATGTAAGATATGGAAGTGCATTTTCAGAAGAACTTGATCATACATTTATACTACTTCAACCAATTATTCTGCAATAAACATAATATAAAAAGTACCATTTTGGGATGGCCAAATAGCTCAGGGGATCACAGCACCTATTTAGGCAGACACAGGGACTGTGAGTTCCATCCCGGGGCCCACTGTGCAGGCCCCACCCCCGGGAGCCCACTGAGAGGGTGAGACTGGGCCTGGTGGCACATGCCTATAATCCTAGCTCTTGGGAGGCTGTAAACAGCAGGATCACTATGAGTTCAATCTATGTAGTGAGACCCTGTAGACCCTGTAAACCTTGTCCTAAAAAAATACAAAAAAAAAAAAAATGTTTAAAAGTACCATTCTGACCATTTCTAGCTGCACAGCTTAGTAGCGAGGGATTTCCATATCACTGTGCTGCCCATCTCCAGGGCTACTTTCCTTTTGCAAACAGAGACTCCATGCTAATTAAATAACTCCACATTTCTCCTTTGGAGTCTCTGGCAAACAGCATCCTGCTTTCTTATCAGAGGTTTTGATTACTCTTTCCTGATACCTGGTGTAAGGAGAATCACACAGGTTATGTCGTCTTGTAACTGGCTTATTTCATCAGCACAACCTTCTCAAGATGCAGCCATCTCATAGCAAGTATCAGAATCTGCCTCTTAAAAGCTGAATAATATTCCATCACACGTATGTACAACATTTTCTGTGTACAATCTCTATGAGCAGATTCTTAGGTAGTTTCCACTTTCTGGCTATTGTGAATAATATTGCTATAAACATGAAGGCATCACTACCTCTTCAATACTTGCTTTCAGTTCTCCAGAGAATATATACAGAGGTGGAATTTAGGTCATATGGGAATCTTATTTTTATTTATTTATTTTTATGTATCTAGTACAGGGTCTGCAGGACTAGACTCGGACTCTTAGAGATCCTCCTGTTGTCAGCCTCTCAAGCACTGGCTTTACAGGAGTGGGCCAACACACCCAGTCTTATTTGCAGTCTTTGTGAGCCCCCGAGGCAGGGATCAAACCCAGGTGCTATATAAGATACGAAAGTGTATTTTCAGAAAAGTGCCTGAGCAGGCGTTTTAGTCAGCTGAGTTATTTGGCCAGCCCAATTTTATTTTTTTAAAGACAACAAAATAATGGGGCTGGGGAGATGGCTCAGTAGAATAAGTGCTTGCCTGGCAAGTGCAAGGGGCTGAGTTCGATGCCCGGTTCTGACAAAAAAAAAAAAGAATACAAAATGGTAATTAAAAAAAACAGTATTAGAAATAATATAAAATTTCACTAAATAAGGTAATAGGAATTCAACAATGATTGCTGTATTGCATGATGTTATCTTCATATCAGTAGTTTACCTTATCAGATATAAACATGCAAAATTGGTTTAAAAAACAAAACAAAAAAAACCCCTACAAAACAGTTATAAGAAATTACAAAAAAAGAAAATAATACAATTTTAAGCCTTAACTGCTCTTTTCAAAAGACCAGCAGAAATTGACAGTGGTATTATTCAAATTATCTTGCATATATACATAAATACATCTTTTCTGTTTCTTTCTTTTGTCCTTTTCCTAATCCCAGTTTTTCTTTCCCATTGAACAAATTCTTTCCCTTTCACAGTATCTATTGTACCTTTCAGATTGTATTTACTCTTTCAAGTTCTCATGCCAGCAACAAAATATGTTTGCATATGGGTCTGATTTATTTCACTTACTAGTACAGTCTCTATTTGCAACCACTTATCAACAAAAGCCTCAAATTTGTCTTTTTTTACATAGGTGAGTAATCCTCTATTGTGTAAAACTACCATATCTTTTTATCTGTTCCTCAGTTGATGGGCATTTGGGTTGTTACCAAGATTTAGCTATGACAAATTGCACTTCTAGAAACATGGGTGCATATATATCACTGTGGTGTGATGTTTTCAAGTCTTTTGGAAAAGTACTTAGGAAGGGAATAGCTAGCTTGAATGGACCTTCCAGTCCAACTTTTTGAGGAACATCCATACTAATTTCCATAATGGTTGTATGATCCTTCATATCCACCAATGTTGGAGAAGGGTTCCTTTTTCCCCACAGCCTCTCCAGCATTTATTTGTTGACTTCTTAATGATAGCCATTATTTCTGGTATAAGATGATATCTCAGCATTGTTTTAATTTATAGCTTTTGAAAGACCAATGACATTGAACACTTCTTCATATATTTATTTGCCATTTTTTTTTGGCAAAACTGGGGATTGAACTCAGGCCCTTGTGCTTACCAGGGAAGCGCTTATTTCACTGAGCCATCACCCTGGACCCTTATTTGCCATTTGTATCTCTTCATTTGTGAAGTATATATTCATCTTAGATGCCTATTTTTGGATTGGATCTTTGAATTTTGATTTTTTTTTGAGTTGGAACTTTGATTTTTTTTTAAAACACTCTTCATATCTTCTAGATAGGAGTTCTTTGTCAGAAGGACAGTCCTCCATAATGTTTTCCCCCAATTTGCGGGTTTTATTTTTACTCTGTTGGTGATTTTTTTGATGTGCAAAAAGTTTTTAAACATATGAGACACAAAATATTTATTGTTTGAAGTATTTTCCATGCAGTTTCATTTTTGTTCATGAACACTACCTACCCCTATGTCCATAAGATTTCTACCTACTTTCTCTTCCAGAAGATTTAGTGTTTCCATTTTAATATTTAAATATTGGATCCATCTTGACTGTAGATTTGAACATGGTGAGAGACATGGATCCATTTTAAGCCTTCAACATGCGGAAAGCCAGTACTTCCAGCACCATTTATAAAAGAGGCTATCTTTCTTTCAGTGAACATATTTGGCCCTTTGTCAAAGACAAGGAGGCTGGATGTGTTTGTAGTGATAGTTTCATTCTGTAATCCATTCCATTAATCCTCAGGTCTATTTCTTTGCCAGTACCATGCTGATTTTATTACAGTAGCTTTGAAGTATAATTTGGAGTCAGGGATTGTGATGCCTCCGGCCTTTTCTTTGTTACCCAGGATTGCTTTAGCTATTCTAGGTCTCTTTTGTTTCCAGATTAATTTCAGAATTTTTTTTTTAAGATCTGAGAAGTACTTTAATTGGAATTGCACTGAATCCGAATAACAATTTTTGGAATATGGCCATTTAAACAATGTTAGTTTTTCCTATCCACAATCAAAGAATATCTTTTGCTGAAATCTTCTTCAATCACTGCTTTCAGAGTAGTATAATTTTCACTGCATAAATCTTTTACTTCCTTTGTGAGATTGATTCCTAAGTATTTCATATTTTTAGTTGTGATAGTGAAAGACATGGTTACCATAATTTCTTTCTCAGTGTACTCATTGTTTGTGTATAGAAATCCCAGGAAAATGCCAGGCAGATAGCTGAGTGGGTTAAAGCACCTCCTTAGACAGATGCAGGGACTGGGGTTCGATTCTCAGTGTGCCATGCAGGCCCCATGCCCAGTACACACTGAGATGTGACTGAGACTGGATGTAGTGGTGTGTGCCTGTAATCCCAGTGCTTGGGAAACTGAAAACAGGAGGATCACTAAAACCCTACTGAATTTCAATATTAAATATATTAAGTCTCTTAGTGGAGCTTTTTCAGGTCTTTTATGTAAAGAATTATGTCATCTGCAAATAAAGATAACTTCACTTCTTCCTTTCCAGTCATTATTACTTTTATGTATTTCACTCATCTAATTGCTCTAGCTAACATTTTCAGAAGTATATTGAACAGGAGTGGTTATAGTGGGCGTCCTTCTCTTGTTCTTGATTTCTAAGTGAAGGCTTTCAATTTTTTTCCATTTAGTATGCTGTTGGCTGTTGGTTTAAAATAGATGGCTCTTATCAGATTGAGGTAAAGACAATCTATTCCAATTTTCTGTAGGATTTTTTTTTTTTTTATCATGAATGACTGTTGAAGTTTGTCAAAAGCTTTTCTGAAATCTATTGAGATGATCATGTGATTTTTGCCTTTGGCTCTGTTGATGAAGTGCATTACCTTTATGGATTTGTGTATACTAAACCACCCCTACGTTCCTGTGGTAATCCCAGTTGTATGATCTTCTTGATAATTTGCTGAATTCTGTTTTCTGGTATTTTATTGAGGAGTTTTACATCTACTATATTCATTAGGGAAAGTTCCTGTACTTCTCTTTTTGGTTGGGTCATTCTGTGATTTTGGTATCAGAGTAATACTTGCCTCCAGAAATGAGTTTGTGAGAATTGCTTCCTTTTAAATTTAATTGAAGAGTTTGAGTAGAGTTGACATGAGATCTTCTCTAAATTTCTTGTAGAATTCAGCTGTGAATCCATCAGGATTTGGATTTTTCTTTGTTGGTAGGTTATTTATTACATTTTTTATTTCATTGACTGATACTGGATTATTTAGAATTTTTGTATCTTCATGATTCAGCTTTGGTAATCAGTCATGGAATCTGTCCATTTATTCTCCTGTAAATGTAAAGATTTTAGGAGTAGGTATTGATGATCCCTTGAATTTCTTTAGGGTCTGTAGTAATTTCACCCTTTTAATCAAATAAATATGAATTTTTTAAAAATTTTTGATAAGGTTGTTTAGGGGTCTACTAATTTTATTTATTCTTTCAAAGAACTGGCTCTTTGACTTATTAATTCTTTGTATTGTTTTCTTTATCTCCATGTATCTATATCTGCTCTGAGCTTTATAGCTTTCTGCCTTCTTCGGCCTTCAAGCTTGACTTGATCTTTTTCTAGGAGCCTGAGTGTAGTATAGGTTTGTCTATTAGGTCACATTCTGTTTTCATGATGTGAGAATTTATCACTATAAATTCCCTCTTAAGACAGCTTTCATTGCATCCTACAGATTCCAGTTAAGTTGTATATACATTTTCGTTTTATTGTCAATATTGTTTAATTTCTCCTTTAACTTTATCTGTAACTCACTGATTGTTCAGGACGGTATTTAGCTTCCTTGTATTTATAGAGTTTTTGCTATTTCTACTGTCAATAACTTCCAGTTTCACTGCACTATGGAAAGATAATATGCATGGGATAATTTTGATTCCTTTGCATTTACTTAAGCATGTTCTACGTGCTAGAACATGGTCTATTTTGGAGAATATTTTGTGGGAAGCTGAGAAGAATGTGTATTCAGATGTTGTGGAGTGAAACACCCTGTAAGGTCTACTAAGTCTACTTCTTCACAAGTTTGGCTTAGTTTCTTTGCTGATCCTTTGCATAGTTAATCTATCTCTTGGGGTTGATGGGGTGTCCCCCAGTTCAATAATGTTATTGCTCATTTTATTTTTCATATCTGCTAAATTTTGTCTTAGGGGCTGGGGATTTGGCTCAGTAGTAAAATGCTTGTCTAGCAAGCTGGAAGCCCTGGGTTTGGTCCTTGGCATCAATAACAAAAAGTAAACATCCCCTAAAAAACAATTCAACCAAAAAAAAAAAATGCAGTAAAATTTTAAAACGACAAAAAACAAATAAAACATTTGTCTTATGTAGTTAGGTGCTTTTACATTGAGTACATATATTTTATAATTGTTATCTCTTCCTCATGAAGTTTTCCCCTAATAAGTATATACTGACCTTCTTTATCTCCTACTCATACTTGATTTCTTGTTGATACTGTCAGCAACCAGAATAGCTACTGCTGCTTTTTTCTGACTCCTGTCACATGGAGTATTGTTTTCCATCCTTTGATTTTCAGTCTTTTAATTTCTTTTCGAGTTAAATGTGTTTGCTTTACGCGCCATATTGTTGGATTTTGTTTGTCAAGTCATTCTACTTGTCTGCTTCTTTTGATTGATGAATTGAAGGCATTTACATTGATGGTTATAACAAATATGTATTGGTTTATCTCTGTCACATTGTAGGATTCCAACTTTTTCCCTCTACTTAATTGCTTTCTCTGCTTGGTGGTTCGGTTCTGTTGTTCTTAAAGTTGTGGTCTTCTTTGTCTCTTTTAAAATATCAGTGAGTAGTCTTTGTAATGTTGGTCTGAATTTCTTCAGTTGTTCTTCATCATCGAAGGAACTTAACTTGCCATTAAATTTGATAGATAGTTTTGCAGGGTACATCAATTTGTGTTGGCATTTATTTTCTTTTAGGACCTCAAATATTTCATTCCAAGCTCTTCTTGATTTAATGGTCTGTTTTGAGAAATCTGCCATGATTCTTATGGGCTTTCCCTTATGAGGGATCAGTTTATTCTGTCTAACAGCTTTTATTATTCTGTTCTTTTGCTTAATTTCTGGAATCTTGACTATTATGTGTCTGGGTGAAGATTTATTTTAATTATGGCTAGGTGGAGCTCTATATGCCTCACTTAACTATATATCAGAGTCTTTCCCATGTTTGGGAAATTTTCTGCTACCAAGTCTGCAAACAATCAATGTTTCCATCATCTTCCTATTCCCTTCTTCTTTCAATCAATGTTCTCCTTAGATTTATTGAGCGATTCTTTCATGGTTGTTGTCATTTCCTTTTTTTACTTGAGAGACTATTTCTGATAGCTTGATGGAGTTGTTTCTTCACTTCAGTTGCTCTCATCTCAGAAATTTTAGGTGTGTGATATCCAAGTTCTATGACCTTGTCTCCTGGACTTATTTTGGGTGGGCTAAACATTTGAGATTGCCTGTTGTTCCTTCATTTAATTATGTTTGAAGTTCCCAGTGCTCTCCCTGGATCTGGAGCAATGGTAGCAGGGCGTGGGGCAGGTGAGCAAGGCTCTCAGGAGATTGGGAGGGTGGGACAGGTTCGGCACAGCTCCTGCTGTGTGGGGTTCACTGTGGCTTCCACTTCAGTCAGTCTGGGGTGGGGGCTCTATTTTGTTTTTTAAAAAACTATTCTCTATAGTGGCTGCTGCATGGCAGAGTAGAAACCCAGTTACAAATTGAGCAGTTTACTGTCAACTCATCAGGGGCTAGCTACACATCTGAGAATCCATAATGGTCAATATTCAGCTCTATGGTAGAGTTTTAGTCTTGAGGATTTAGTCTTCAGGAAAGACAAGGGCGGGCCAGGGAGATGGCTCAGTGGAATAAGCACTTCCCTGGCAAGTGCAAGGGCCAGAGTTCAATCCCTGGTTCCACAAAAACAAAACAAACAAGGAAAGACAAGGGCAACAATCTTTCTTTGGGACCAATTCAGGTCCTCATTTAACATTAAGTGCTTGTTTCTTCTGAAGAAAATGTGCCCCAAAGCATTCATGACACAAAATGTAGCATATTACTTGAAAATGCTAAATACATATCCTACAGACTTAGTAGCTGTGTTTGCTAGATACTTAGAGAGAGCAGTAAAAGTGAAATAGAAAATGTTTAAAGTAAAACACACACCATGATAATCATCCTAGGAGAAATGCCACTGTTGAGCACTGTGAGGAATGCTGGACATGACCGAGTGGCTTTCTATGCAGGATGCAAAGAGGTCTTAAGATACAGGCTGCTCTGGGCATCTTCTGCACAGAAGAACACACCACTTCAGCATTACACAAACCACTGCCCCTGATTTTCATAAGGTTTAAGTAGGAACTCTGGCTGAGGAGTAGATAGAGAAAATTCCCATTCCAGGTCCAGTCTAAAGCATTTCTGTCTTCATGGTAAGATCGATAAACAGAACAATGGAAATAGAGAAGACTGGAAAGGGCAGTGAGGTGAATCAGCACATGTGGAGTGAGCCCTTCCTCCCAGACAGGCAGAACACTCACAGCAGTCAGATGCCTCCAAATGCCAATGTAGCCCTGGACCAGTTCTGTCAAGCAGCCAAGACCCACAGATGATAGCCAAATAAAGCTGATTTAATGTCAATGGCTTTGTCATTTTATGCAGAAGAATTAATTGAAGGTTTCCATTATTTCCAGAAAAAAAAAGGTGAAGTAACTTAAAAGTTTTATGTGTAACCTGTCTGTCTTTGCTGTCCCTTTGCGAATGCTCTGGTGTTATGATTTTCCACCACAACTTGGCAAAGGTAAAGAGACAGTTCTCATTCTTTTCCCTTTCCTGTGGTAGATAAAATAATCATTTCCACTTCCTTTATTATTTAACTCAATTCTAAATAAACATCCCAAAGATAATAACTATCTCCCAGCCCACTTTCAACTCTTAAGTGTTAAAGTTCTTCTCTTAATAATTTTCAAATGTAGGGCCAGGGAGATGGCTCAGTGGAATGAGTTTTTCCCTGGCAAGCTCAAGGGCCTGGGTTCAATCCCTGGTTCTGGAAAAAAAATAATTTTCAAATGTAATAAGTGTATTTTTACTATGTAATATCAAAGAACCATACACCCTCAGTTATTTGTTTTATTCAGTACCAAGTTGGGGATATTCTGACTCTTTTCTTTTGTCCATAACCAATATTAGATCTAGCCACATGTCTTGGCTTTATTTTCAAAATTAATCCAGAATCTAGTCACCACTTCCACTTCCACTACAAGAAACTTGGTCCACTCAGGTTCCCAATCTCTTGCCCGGATGACTTCAACAACCTCCAACTTATCTCCCTCCTGACTCTGTCCCATTCTAATGCTTTTTCCACAGATCAGCTTCTTTATCTTCTTTTCTGCCCATCTCCCTCATTTGGGTGTCAGCTCCATAATGCATGGAATATTTTTGTTTTTATTTGCTGCTTTGTTATCAATATATAGAATTGCTTTTCTTAGTAAACAATATTTAAAAGCATTTGTTGATAGATATATGCATAAAAAATTCCTAAATGAAAAAATCTGACAAATATTATCAAATTATTTATTAAGCTGTATAAACCTTGTGAGATATCTATCCACATCATTAACAAAATGAGATAGCCTTTTCAATGCATTTGGTACAGGCTGTCTATGCAGCTCAGATTGGTGGTGATCCTTCTGTTTCCAGCCTCTCTGGCTGACATGTGGTGGGATTACAGGTGTGTGCCACCAGGCCACAGCTCAACACACCTGGGGACGGGACTGGAGTAGCACGTGGTGCCATAATCAAACCCTGGTCCCTGCGCTTGCTTAAGCATGTGTTTAGTCTGCTGAGCTTCTTGTGGGCCAAAGTAAGATAATCTTTACATTAACTTCTAATGAAATAGAAATTTTCATTTGTAATGTTTGGTTGCATGTTAGGAAATAGCTATCAGCAGGGTTAGGATTCACAAAATAAGTTCATTTTCTCTCAACTTTATTAGGTATAATTGGATAAGCTATATGTATGTACACTGTCACAGTAGATAATGTTGTGTTTTGATATGTTACATATCGTGAGATGATTAAAGCAAGAAAATTAACATAGTTTCCATTGTCACATACTTTACACAGCTTTCAAAATGATTAATGAATGATTTCGGAGGAGAATAATGTTTTTATGTTTTTCTCTTTGCTCCTTTTGTTTCTCATATTAGCTCACTTAGAGCCCATAAAGTGTGTGCAAGGAAGCAGATGGGAGGGAAATCCACTGCAGAAAGAATTTCCATGTCATCGTTCAGCACTGTTGATGGAAAACATTAGAGGAGAAGATGAAAGCAGCCATTAAAGTGGTTACGCTGATGAGGATGTCATTCCAAGTAATTACCACGGACTTTTTATAAACATGGAAAATCCAGAGAGTTTCTCTTAGAGGAGTAGATGCATCTGACTTGGAATTGCAACAACCTGTACTTTTAATGGAACTCCTATCAATTGAATTGCCACACCCAGATATATGTTGAAATCTTCCTCCTGAGGATTATAGAACATACCTTTATTTGGAAATAAAGTGCTTAGTTTGATGGTGAAGTTAAAATGAACTCATTAGCATTACCCTGTTCCAGTATACCTAGTCCTTAAATAAAGAGGAAATTGGAGTAGACACCACCGCGCACAGAGCAGAGTCTGGAGTGACACAGGCAGAGAACCTCAAGGACTGAGGGCCACCATGAAAGCTGGGCAGAGGCAAGGAGTAAGCCTTCCCAGCCTCCAGGGGTACATGGCCTTCTCGCCCTCAGAACTGTGAGATGATACCAATTTCTCATTTTAACTCAGCCCATGCTTGATGTTTTCTTATAACAGCCCAATCACTAAAAAGGAAAACAGAATTATTCCTTAAGATTTTTTCCAGTTCTTTTAAAAAGTGAGAAGAAGCTCAGATCATCCCTGAGGCCATCTAAAGACAGTACTGTACACGTCTGGTGCCTGTACTCAATCATGGCATAAAAACACTAGGCTGGCAGATGGATGCAGGATTACTCACTGCACAAGCACCGGTTATAAAAACACATGAAAATGTCTATTTGAGATCTGATTTTCCCCAAAAGACTGTATGCAAAGCCATGTATTTAACTGATAGATATAGTAAAGATCAAATTATGAGGGCCGTCCAAATAGCTCAGCAGATTAAAGTGCCTGAAAGCAGCCACAAGGACCAGGGGTTCAGTCCCCAGGCCTGGCTTGCCAGCCCCACCCCTAAGGTGCACTGAGATAGCAATTGAGACTGGGCATGGTGGCTCATGCCTACAATCCCAGCACTTCGGAGACGGAATACAGATGGATCACTATGACTCTGGTCTAGTAGTGAGACTCTGAATACCCTGTAGACCCTTTCCTAAAAAATACACAAAAAAAGAGATCAAACTATGGGTGCTACAGCAGTCCATCCATTAAACAAAATGTGAGTGAATGTGGAATTTTAACCATTTGAAAATAGACTGTAATCAGTACAATTGTTAATATTATTAACACTATAATTCTCTAATTTTATTATTTATTTATTTATTTATTTATTTATTTATTTATTTATTTATTGGTACAGTGTCTCCCTATGCAGCTCAGAATTGTAGAGATCCTCCCATCTCAGCCTCCCCGGTGCTGGGATTTCAAGTGGACACCACCATGCCGTTTCCCTGGCCAGCATGGCATGCCTGGAGTTCCATGATCGGCATGGCATGTGGTACCAGGAATCAAACCCAGGTCTTTAAGCTTGTCAGGCTATCTCCCCAGCCCTCTAATTTTAAAATGTCTATTTTTTAATAAATATTATTGGAACAGACATATTAAAATTATTCCCTTCTGTTGACCAGTGTAACATGGTAAAAACTACAATATCCTAGGAATCTTGCATAAAATGTAGGAATTTTTCTAAGACAAGTAAATTTTAAAATGTGAAAGAAATAATCATGCTTTTAAAAGTCAGGTTTTTATATGTTTATCCTAATATAATTCCTGGATTCAAAACTGCAGAGACCATACCGTTTTTCTCTCCTCTCACCATTATTTTCGTCTCAGCTGTGGTCGTCTCTCTTTTCTGATCTTTCTTGTTTCTGCAGTGGCTCACAAGAAGAGAGCCTACGATTTCTCTGTGTCCTTCACTGTTCATTACACAAGGTCAAAGCTCCTTAACCATTGGTAACCACTCTTGCTTTTTCTTTCTTTCCCCTAATCCAGCCCCTCCTAGATCGACGTTTTCAGCCCTCCTGAACGTCTTCCACTCCTTTCTCAGCACACTCTTCTCACTTGTGAATGGACTGGTTCTTTCGCCAGTGCAATCTCAAGGTATTTTTCAGGCCTCTTTTAAATGCTTCTTCCTCTGGAAATCTACAGACAGCTTCCTTCAGAATCCTGTGATTAGTCGTCCTGCCCCGTGCTACATGCTGCATTTTCCCTCTCAGGGGCTTCATCACACGCTCTTGGAAGTATTTGTCTTCTGCTGGTTGCCACTTTCGGGATCTCTGTTCACCCTTTTATCTGCAATGTGTACAGCATCATAGGGCCTTAAGAAATATTTATTGGACTGGATAGGTGGCTCAGAGGTCTTAAGCGCCTGCTTAGGGAGCTGTAGGAACCGGGAACTCCGGCGTGCCATGCCAGCCCCGCCCCCAGAGCCTGATGAGATGGACAGACTGGGCTTGGTGGCGCGCGCCTGTAATCCCAGCGCTTGGGAGGCTGAAAGCAGAAGGATCACTATGAGTTTGAGCTGTGTAGTGAGACCCTGTAGACCCTGTACTAAGTACATAAAAAGTGAATTTTTTATAAATGAATAAGTAAAAAAATGAAGGGTGACTTTACATATAACACGAGCAATACTGACAACTGTGAACAAAATGTTTCTGTTCCCACTTCTTTATTCATGGGAGCCTTAGCTCTCAATGTGCCGAGATAGTATTTAAGGCAAGACCCTTGGAGGATGATCAGGTCGAGTGTGAGGCCCTAATAGTGAGGCTGACTAGTGTTCCCGAAAAAAAGAAAGCTGCTCTTTCTTCTGTGGGGAGAACAGGAAGGCAGCCCACAACAAAAACTGAATCATCTACCATCTGGATCTTGGATTTCTAAACCTCTGGAACTATGAGAAAGAAATGTCTGTTGTTTCCACTTCTTTGTGATGTTTCGTGCACAGAAGCCCAAGGTTAGGTGAGTGTGACCGCGCTTAGAAGCGACAGAAGTAAAATATGACTGTGTCACTTGCTTGTTTTTAATGTTGTTTTTGGATTGTGGAGAGCGGCGTGAGAGTCTGTATGTAGCCGGGCTGGCCGCACGCTCCCAGTGCTCAGCCGCCTCTGTGCTGGCATCAAGAGTGACTGAATAACCAAAGCCAGGCATAACTCAGGTCACTCGTTGGTGACCAGGAGCTTCAGGTTCCTAACCTGTAAAACAGTGAAAAACCATGCATATGATTGTTGTTATGAGGATTGTATAAAAGTGTTAAAAACACCACATTTGGCACAGGGTAAAGATTTAATAAACAGCATCCATCCCCTCAATGTAGGGCATTTTAACGATGAGTGCCCACGAGCAAGACCTTAATCAGGACTCTGTCTGCAAAGCTGTTACTCAAAGTCGACACTGGTTGGAGTAAGGATAACATTCTACCTTCCATTATTAATGGCTGACACAATAGAACGATTCAAGTTTCTCCTTGATGAAAAAGAAAATTATAGATTCTGGGTTTATACACCAAGCCCCACCCCTAAAAAGAATGATCTGGTGGAGGAAATAACTACAGCCCATTAACTTTGCTAATGTATATTGCAATATATTGACAATTTGTGATTTTTCAGTGTTACACAGAATTACAGAAGCATAAAGATTTCAATTTTAAACAAAGGAAATATTAACAGTAGGTAATTATTATGTACAGCCGCATACTAAAAATGGTATCAAAACACACACAGAAAATCTTTAGGTTTTTGTCTTTTTATTAAAATATTTGGCTTAAGAAAAGTGTATTTTTTAAAAAACCATGTTGGGCTCATATTCGCATTTTATCTTTTCGTTGAGGCCTATCATAATATTTACAAATAATTGTTATAGTAGAATGAAATGTCAGCAGCAAACAGTTGATTTTATTATTTTATTATTTTTAGCTAAGCTATTTGTTAATTTGCAACCAAGAAAAGCAGTCAAAACCAATAATGAATTTTTTATATTAAGAAAAACCTTCCAAGTTCAGCTCCATAAGCATTTCTGAACAGTGCCGAGTGTGGGTGCACTCAGGACCAGATACACTGAGGAGGGCAGGAGGACTTGTCCTCTGCATGTCACTCAGCATCTCAGCTCATAAACTACGGCCATTTGCTGTTAAAAGCACTTCTGGAAATGGCCAATTTGCAAAGCAGATTTTGAGAAAAGATGTAAGTTTTCTTTCTAAAAGCTATCCCTCAAAATAGTACCTTAAAAATATTTTTAGATTGCTTTAAAATCTTAACTGAGCACAGTGGCACATGCCTATAATCCTAGCTACTCTGGGAGGTCAGCCTGGTCAATTTAATGACATCTATCTCAAGAGAAAAACCAAAAAAGAATAGATGTAGTCCAGTGATATAGTGCTTGCTTCACATGTGCAAGGTCCTGGGTTTAATACCCAGTAACACACACACACACACACACACACACACACACACACACCCTTAAATAAAATAAGTTATTATCAGTGTTATGGTAAAAGTATTATGATAAAAGGTAGGATTTATTATTCTGGCTTAGAGCTACAAAAATTCTCTTGAGTATGTGCAAAAGTGTTCTGGCAAAGATTCTGTAGACTATTTATAAGTTGCATTCCAGAAAAAAAGTTAAAACTTTGTTTTTCCAGGTGAATTTGTCATTTTTCTCCTCTGTTACTCTCAGAGACAAAAAGCATTCAGCATTAGTAAGAAAGGGACTTAAAAACTAATGTCTTAGTTACCAGCATTAGAAATATTTTCAGTATAGATTTTATTTTATTTTTAGTGGTGGATTTCAACAGAAAATTATATAAAAGGGGAATACATTCAAGCAATAAAATATAATTTAAGTCTTCAATTATGTGATTGCCAGATTATCTGAAAACATGAAAATCAACAAAGCTCAGAGTTACACATAACAATTAGCCCACAATTGCCACCTTTCCAGATTTAAATTTTCTGAAATCCTCTTGAATTTCTGCTAGAGAGTTAACAAAAATTCTCATTTGCTTAAAGCTATTTTCAGGTTAAACTTGGACCCTATTGTGCCCCAAATATTTTTGTCCCTTCCAGGTTGCCTAGAGCCCCAATCCCTAGTGTAGCAGTATTTAGAGGAAAGAGATCTTGGGGTAGCAATCAGTTTCGGTGTAGCCACAAAATAGGGCCCTGTTAATATTCTTGTGTTAACATGAAGAGTTTTTGTTTTTCTATTGTGTGAGGCCACAGGGAGAAGACAGCTGTTCATGATCCAGGCAGAGGACCTTCATGAAAAACACAAATTTGATGTTGGTCTTCCTAGCTCCCAGAACTATAAGAAATAAATATTTGGTACTTAGGTCACCCAGACCCTGATACTGTATTAAAGCAGCCCCTGTGGACTAATCAGGACCTATATCCATAACAAAGTAGACAAAGAAAGTACTAAAGAAAGTAGAATGATCAATGCACAAACAACACAACGTATCAGAAACAACCTGGCCCACAACTACAGGACACTGAGTCCATTCTATGGTGACGGCAGTTAAGGCTCCATCCCTGGGGATATTTATTAGAATATCAGATATCAGAAAAACAGTCTTTCTGAGTTAGTTAATAAGTAAGAAAGAATGAAATTTCATTTCAAAAAGATCTGAAAATTATGGTGCTCTAAAAAAAGAAATTCAAGAGGATTTCAGAAAATGGACATACATCCTAGCTCAAGGGTAGAAAGAACCAATGCTGAAAATGGTCATATTTCCAACAGTGTTATACAGATGCAATCCTGAACAAAATATCACTAGCATGCCTGGAAGATCTATAGAAAACATTCCCAAAGTTTATCTGGGACCAAAAGTTACCTAAAATGGCCAAAAAAATGCAAGACAGTAGGCATCCCAATCTCTGACTTGAAATAATACTCTAAGACTATTGGGATAAAATCAGCATGGTACGGTCAAAAAATAAAACAACAGACCTGAGGTTCAGTGGAACAGATTAAAAGATACTGACACAATTACAAACACATTCAGCTACCTTATCTTTGACAAACAGGCCAAATACGTTCACTGGAATAGAGATAGACTCTTGAATAAATGGTACCACAAAAAACAGCTTTCCACATTCTGAAGACTAAAACTAGAACCATATCTATCACCATGCACTAAAGTCAAAATTGACCGAACATCTAAATATTAAGAGAGAAACACTAAATACTGAAGGAGAAAGTAGGTAGAAATCCTGATGTCATAGGAGTAGGCAGAGAGTTCATGAACAAAAACAAAATATATGAGAAATACTTCAAAGAATCAATATGTGAGATCTCATCTTATTAAAAGCCTCAAAAGAAATCACTAGTGGAGCAAAAACAAAACCCACAAGCTGGGAAAAATTTTAGCTAATGGCCCCTCAGGCAAAAGATTTCTATCGAGAACATATACATAATTAAAACAATTCAGACCCCAAAATTTAAAGAAATAATCCAAAAATAGACATCTGAAATGAACACACACTTCTCAGATGAAATACAAATGGCAAATAAATGTATCACAAAATGTTCCACATCATTCAAGAGATGCAAATTAAAACAACCCTGAGATTCCTCTCACTCTAGAAAGAAAGGCTATCATCAAAAGTCAACCAATAGCAAATGCTGGTGGGGCTGTGGGGAAAAGAGACCCTTCTCCACGGTTGGTGGGAGTACAGACTGGTGAAACCAATGTGGAAATTAATTTGCAGATTCCTCAACAGACTATGACCAGAGGTCCCATTTGACCCAGCTATTTCCCTTCTTAATATTGTCCCGGAGGAAATAGAAAACATGACACCTTAGTGATATATATGTACATGCATTTATAGCAGCACAATTTGTAATTGATAAATTTTGGAAATAATACAAATGCTCCTCAATCGAGGAATGGATAAAAATGTGCTATTTTTATGCAGTGGAGTATTACTCAACTATAAAAAAGATAAGCTTGAGGCTTTTCGAGGTAAATGGATGAAATTAGACACCATATTCAAAAGTGAAGCAGATCAGACTTGTATAGGTTAATATTGTGTTGTCTCCTTAGTGTAAGAAACTGAAAAGGTAAATAAGAACCAAAAGGTAAAGTAGATATTGTGAAAGGGAAACAAACTTCTCAAAAGAAAATAACTGCACTCAGGGAAAAAAGAAAGAAGAAAGGGAAAAACAAAAAAATATCTCTGTCTCTGTCTCTCTGTCTCTCTGTCTCTGTCTCTCTGTCTCTGTCTCTGTCTCTGTCTCTCTCTCTCTCTCTCTCTCTCTCTCTCTATATATATATATATATATATATAAACAGCTAAGATAATTGTTCTACTAATTTCTCTTAGTTCATTGAAAGGAACAGTTAATGTTTATATTGTTTTGTAAATCTTACATCTGATACTCTGAGCAACTGCTTTGAACATAACGATATGTAATATAATAAGCATTGTTAATTTCAAAAAAAGTTCTGAAAAGTAATGAAATATTGTCAAGATTTTTCTTTATAGATTTCTTTTTCTTTCTTTTATTTTTTGTTTTCTTTTGTGGCCAGCTCAAACTGTCCTGGCAGTGGTGCTGACGCAGTACGTAGTGCTGGGAATCGAACAGAGATTCCTGCTCTTGCCTAAGCTTGCCTAAGCAGATGCTTTAGACTGCTGAGCTATTTCACGAGCCCTGGATTATTTGTTTAAAGAGAAATATTTTTCCTGTATGTCGGCTTCAGAAGTCTTCTGTGACTGAAAACCTGTTGTGTGTGGAAGATATCTGTGTGTTGTTAATAGGTAATCTGAAGCCAAGGACAAATAATTTAATATGCTATGCTCATGAAAGACTTAGTGAGATGTTCAGCAGAATACGGGCTTCTGCACAGAAGAGCTAATGTGTGTGTGTGTGTGTGTGTGTGTGTGTGTGCCCATGCACTTGTTCATGTTCATCAGGACAAAGGCGTGGGAGCAAGCAAGCTCGAGCACTTCATATTACTTTGACAGCAAACCTCATAGTCTCACAAACAAGCAAGAAAAGTGAGAGTGTCTTGGCCCAGCAAATACGTGAAATTGACCTTGTTTCTGTTGCAAGTGAGACATTATCATTCTCAGAATTCTTAGAGGTACATGAGCACATTGTAAGGCATAGGGAAATGTTCCTGCAGTTTCAATTTCAGAGCATACATAAATTTAACCTCTACAAGAATGCAAAGTGTAGGGTTTGCAGGTTGGGTGTGTTTTTGTACAGAGAGGAAACAGACAAAGCAGAGATGACCACAGAGATAATGATAGGAAGTTGACTGAGATGGACATGGAAAATGCATGGGAGCAAAGCTGCAAGCCTGGTAGTGAAGGGGTGGAGATCACATGTGGATGGCAGAAATGTGGAAGGGAAATGGGAGGGACAGAGCTGGAGCCAAACTAGGATGATATTGGCAAAGGAGGGGGTAGAGAAAGAGATGAAGAAGGAGCAACTAAGTGACCAGCTGCTGAGACAGACACAGGTATAAACAGAAACTCTACAGCCATCTCTAAACTCTTAGCTACCAAAGCAGAGAAATAGGTCGGATTTGATTTTCAAAATATGTTACAAATATATCTGGATCAGAAAAAGGAAAATAAGCTTCAGCAAGTTTTCTGACTTGGGGCTATGTTTAGCAAAAAACTACAATGTTGCCATAAAGCTCAGGATAACAAGTAATTCATCATTCTTCTGTTCCAGTATTCAATTTTCATTACCCCCAGAAGAAAAAAGAAACATAAGTATAGGGATTAAAAAATGAACAAAAGAAATCTCTATTAGATAAAGGTTATAGTGGGACAATTGTGGATAGGAAAAATTTGGGGACCTTTCAAAATGATACTATTCATGCAAAAAGTGTGTAATGCAGGGGAAACAGCTGGACTCTAGTTTCTTATCTGGATTCAAATCCCAAGAGCATCTATTTCCAGGGCTTGGAAATGCATGCTTTCAAGTCACCTGTGCTAGCTCTGGGCCCAGTGCCTGCCAGTAATTGTCATTTGATTTTTTTCTCCATGTTGTATAGTTGCTTTCAAGTGAAACAAGAAAAGATAAAAACCTTTGTTAAGTTTTGTTTTTAATTATCTCTGTACACTACTCCTCCCTGCTCATAGAGCTCTAAGGGATCAGAAAAAAATTCCAAGAGTCAGCAGATGCCTTAAAAATTTTACAATGTTTGTAACTTTCCAATGTTATTGGGCAGCGAGATCAAAAAATTAAACAGTATAAATTAAGATGAGCTCAACTTCACCTCTACTGTGGGTCGCTTATCATTTCAAGTGTGCTGTATGTACAAAATTGCACCCTACAATATTCAACTTCAAAGTTTTGAAAAGATATTCAACTTCTATTTTAAAAACAAATAGATATGATAAAAGTAATTGCAAATTATTTTCACCAATAAGATTGGAAAACACCTCAAAACTGATAGGTTTTTGACTGTGTCCCAGAAGAGAAACAGGCAGAAGGAACAAAGGAAAGAGGATTTATTATCTGTGAAGACAAGGAGAGATTCTGGGGAAGATAAACGATTCTCTGAGTTGGAACAAAGGGAGTCTAAGATTTTTATGACCTTCTGAGGGGGATGTTGAGATATACCTGAGAAGCTGACTGGGGCCTCTCCTGAGGCAGGGGAAAGGGGAAAGGAAATTGCACCCCGGGCTGAGCTGGAGAAAAGTGGGGAAGATGGTCTTAGGGAAAACAAGTTGTTGTTTTAAAGGTTTCCACCATTTTAGATGACCACCATAATAATTTAGCAATTTATACTAGGGCCAAAAACCTTTGAAGAGCATCTGTACTGCTAGGAAATATAGATTCTCAACAACTCTTAGGATATATTAGAATCATAATTGTATATACCTGTTCACTGTATCTGTTTCCAGAAATTTCTCCTACAAAATGTAACATAGTGTATAAAGATGTATAGGCAGGTATTTTTCCAGGGTCATTTTATGTAATATTAGACTATTGGAAACCACCTAATTAACCATCAGTAGGCAATTGCATAAATCATAAAAGATAATATAGCCCTCCAGCCAGCAGAAATGCCTGGCACGTGGGATCAAATGCCTGCCCAGCAGAATCTCCATCAGTGGACACACCTGGTACGGAGCCTGAGGCAGAACTCCTGGCAGAGAAGCTAGGGGCAAGCCCCAACAAG
The DNA here is from genome assembly GCA_004027165.1 of Ctenomys sociabilis. Classification (NCBI taxonomy): domain Eukaryota; kingdom Metazoa; phylum Chordata; class Mammalia; order Rodentia; family Ctenomyidae; genus Ctenomys; species Ctenomys sociabilis. The sequence continues at coordinate 5,171 of PVKA01008052.1, read as the reverse complement.
CTAATCCAGGAGCACAGCATCTTTCTTGTGGGGCACTATGGGTTCATTCCATGGCCTGAAGAAGGAAGAAGTGGAGCACAGCAGCCAGAACCAAGCCAGGCCCAACTGGACAAGTTTGAAGTTGGTAGATCTGGACCTGGTGCTAAGGTAATAACTGCACCAAAGCTCTACACCAAAAGTCAGAGGGCAGTGCTTTACAAAATGACAAAGAGGAAGAAGAAAATGCATCCTCAGGTGCAGAACCCACCCAGAACAAACTCAGGAGACACTCACAGAAGAAATTGGAAGTCATACACCTAAAATCACTGAAATAATATGGTCTGAAGTAAAGAAATAACTGCAGAAAGAGAGGAAATCAGATCAGAAATAATTTCCGAAGTAAAAAAACTAAAAGGAAAGGGGCTTTATTATCTTTGAAGACAAGGAGAGACTCTGGGGAAGATAAAGGATTCTCTGAGTTAGAACAAAGGGAGTCTAAGGTTTTCATGGCCTTTTGAGGGGGATATTGAGATATACCTGAGAAGCTGACTGGAGCCTTTCCTGAGGCAGTGGGAAGTTGTAGTATATATATCTTTATATATATATATATATATATATATATATATATATATATATATATATATATACATTTTGTAGTTTTCTAAAGAAGTTGCTGATAAAAAAAATAGAGAATAGAAAAATAATGCAATCCTTGAATGAGCAATATATGAAAGAAACAGAATGCATGAAGCAGATTCAAAGAGATATACAGGAAACTAAAATCTCAATCATAAGCTGGAAAAACCTTTTTCAATGAAAGTAAAGATAGACTTTCAGACTTTGAAGACATCATTGCAGCTAGTGACAAGATTAAGAAAAGAACTCTTAAAAACAATAGGATGCAGAAAAAATAATTCAACATCTGCAAGATGTTGATGCAAAGATGAACAACAAAAGACTGGTAGGCATCAATGAGAAAAGAAGGAGTCAATATAAATGATATAAAAAGAATATGGGCAGAAGTAATAGCAGAAAACTTCCCAAATATGGGGAAACAGTCTGACTTTTAGGTAACTGAAGCAAATATAACTCCAAATAGCATCAACCCAATTAAAGCCACACCCAGACATATAATAATCAAGATCCCAGAAATTCAGCACAGGAAAAATATACTAAAAGCTGCTAGAGAAGAGAAGAAGATCACATTTAAAGGAAAACCCATCAGAATAACAGCAGATTTCACAAAACATCAAGTCAAGAAGTTCTACAAGTCTTAAAAGAAAACAAATTCCAACCCAGACTGATACACCCTACAAAACTCTCCTTCAAGTTTAATGGCAAAGTGAAATACTTCCATGATGAAGAGCAACTAAAGAATTTCATAACAAACAACAAAACCAACCCTACCCAGACTACTAAAAGATATTCTAAAGAAGGATCAAAATGACCACAACTCCATGAATGAGAACAGAAAGAACCCACCAAATAGGGTAAACAATTAAACAGGAGAAAAATAACAGGAGAATAACACGACAAACGTAAGTCAATACATCTCAGTTATAATCATCAATGTAAACATACTCAATTCCCCAATTAAAAGAAATAGACTGACAGAGTGGATTAGGAAGCAAAATCCAACAATATGCTATATATAAGAAACACACCACATAAAGAAATTCATAGGCTGAAAGTCAAAGGATGGAAAATAATACTACATGCCCCCACACCTCAGAAAAAAGCAGAGGTCGCAATCCTGTTTGCAGACAGTCTGAACTTCAAATCAAAATGATCAAATTAACTAAAGAAGGCCACTATATACTGGTTAGGAGAAAAATACAAGAGGAAGAGGTAATACTCATAAATATGTTTGCACCAAACATGGGAGCACCTAACTATATAACACAAATCTTAATGGACATGAAAAATCTAATATCCAATACCAAAATCTTAGCAGGAGATCTTAACACTTTCCTTATCCCAAAAAGGTAGGTCAAGTAGATAAAAAAATTAGCAAACCAGTAGCAGAACTGAGCCAGACCTTTGAACAAATGGACTTAATGGGCATAGACAGAGTGTTCCCCCCAGCCGCACCTGAATATTCATTCTTTTTAGCTGCTTATGGGATGTTTTCTAAAATGAACCACATACTAGTCCACAGGTCATGCTTAAGTATATGCAAGAAAATAGAAGTTATCCCATGAATATTATCTGACCACAGTACAATACTGTATTATCTCCCTAGTGTAAGAACTCAAAAGAAGAAATAAAAACTGAAAGGCATAACAGAAAAAGAAAGAAACAGAATTTAATGATCAAACAACAAAAAGAGAGAAAGGAGAAAAATTAGGAAATAAGATAGGCACAAATCCATTCATGTGTATATACAAGTTGGATAAGGCAATAATACTAAGAATTTTCATCAGGTTTTTGAAAAAAGCAGTTAATGGGCAGAATTCTCACCTTAACTCTCTATGCTGATATCTATGAACTGAGGAACTACATGGAGGACAGCAATATTTGGTAGTAAAACCATGCTTGAAAGACCTGTCATCTTAGTCTTCTAAATGTGTACCATTTCTAATGTCATATCAATTATTACTATATTCTCTTTAAAGTAATTTTTAAAGGTTAAAAAAAGAAAATGGGAGTCAAGAAAAAAATTTAAGATTTCTTCAAATCATGTGGTAATATGATTCAATCATCTGTCCCATCTTGCATACTATATGATAATCTGAACAATAGATTTGATCATAAAAATAGATAATATATCACAATCACTGTTAATCAGCTGTTCTTGTTTTGAAAAATCTATAACATATGCATTGTTATATGTTACCCTGTTTCTGTCTTTGCTTTTGTTTTTCTTGCTTATTGTCTTCAAAATAAAAGAAAATTATAATAAAATAAAAAAATAGAAACAGAAAGTAATAACATTTATTCAGCTACTTTCCATCTGTTGGCTTGGAAATGAAAGAAGCTTCTAGAAGATTGTCCTATAAAATCAGTAATATAAAACTATATAGAAAAACAATGACCAATGTCTGACTTGTGAGTACACCCTGGGATGTATAATTTAAGCTGGTTTTTACTGGCTTAACAACTTATAAGGAGTTTCTTGTTAATAATTAAAATTAACTGTTTTCCAATATGAAAAAAATTAATTTTGAAGAAAACATCTTCCCTAATTATCGAAAATTCTGTAAAACAACTGACACCAACCACGGCTTGGCAAAGTTAACCCTTAAGGTCCTCAAGCCAACTGACTCTGTTCTTTTACAGACAGATCCTAGGCACGATCTCAAAGTGGCTTTGGAAAAAGACTACAACAGAAATTATTTCACTTTCTCCAGCACCTAGATACACTGTTCTAGTTCTCTTTCATTACTACACGGGGAGCTTTCCATGGCCTTAGCATCTTGCTAACTTCTACTCCTTCCAAAGCCCCGCACAGAAATAAAGTAAACAGCAAATGTAAAGAATGGGATTAAAACTGCATGTTTTGTTTGCTTCTGAGCTATTAAAAATAGCTTTGGGGATGTGTTAATCGGCTCTCCATCGCTGTAATAAACACAAGACAATCAGCTTATAAAGAGGTTATTTGGGCTTGGTCACAGTTTGGTAGGACGCAGTACATGATCAGCTGGCCACATTAGTTTTGGACCTAGGCAAAGCAGCACCTGATGGAGACGGGGGAGCACTTGGGGAAACAGTACCACTCATCTCACAGCTAGATGCAAAACAGAGGCAGATGGGAATGGGGTCCTCTTCTCCCCTTTAAGAGCACATCCCTTGTGGTCAGAAGACTCCCAGGAAGGCCCCTTAAAGTTTCCCCTACCTCCAAATTGTGCCACACTGGGAATAAGGCTCTGAGGGATGTTTCACATCTGAACAGTAGCAGCAGAAGGCTGCCCAGAAGCTGCCCACAAGGTTGTGCTTAGATGCTAGATAGGAGCTACTTGCCATAAGAGAACCAATTAGCTGAATTCAGATCACTGTCCTATCTGAATTTATTTCTGCTATTGTTTTATATCTTGATTTTCTTATCTTTCCATCATCAATATAAAAATTAATTATACTGTCATGTACTAATATTGAAGATTATTTTATATTGCATTTATGTTCAAAGACATTTCAATGAGCAGACTCACAGGCACTGACTATAACCTACAATGGAAAATCACTGAATGACCTTTGTTTTTCTAAGGTCCTACCTCATCTGTCTCTGTTTCATTAAAGCACCTGGAAAGCTTTAGAGTTACAATCATTATATCTTCAGATAAAATACAATATGCTGTGCTGGCCATTTATTGCTTCCTTCTGTCAGTTATAGGAACAAATACGCATGGACAAAAGTCCAGGGCAACATTTCCTTTTGATATGACACACATACAAATATAGAAGAAATAATTGGATGACCCATTTCATCCAGACTCATGGAAATGATGTGAAGTAACTGTTCCTCACCCAGTATTGGTTCATTTCTTCTCAGAGACAATGCTAGCATATATCACATTTTTGGCAACAGTTAAAACAACCCAAAGGATTCCTGATATCATTGATCAGTAAAAATGACATTATGACACAACATTCCTTTATACTGAGTCTTAAGATACACAACCCTTTCACTCTGGGTTGTTCCTTTTACCTTGGCCAGATGAGAGTTGATCCATTTTGTGAAAGTTCGTTTTTGTACAATCTCTTGCTCATCTAGAAAGAAAAAACATAGATAACACAGTGTGTCACAAAGTTATAGAAAATGTTGCATAACTCTAGAAGTAATCACAGTCATTTTAATCTTCTAAATCACTTTATCAATCACCGTTTTGAAGGATCAAGAGAACTTCAAATATATAGCCAATTAGACTAATTCTTTAAATATTACCAGGAAATATTTTGAAATTTATGAGATGTTAGCCCTTTGTTTACCTTCATTCAACTACTGAAAGTTCACCAATGAATTATTTCTTAATGATGCTATTAAGAATAAATTTGACCCCCTCCTATTCAATATAGTGTTGGAATCCTTAGCAACAGCCATTAGAAAAGAGGGAGAAATAAAGGGAATAAGAATAGGAAAAGAAGAAGTTAAATTATCACTATTTGCAGACGACATGATACTTTACTTGGAAGACCCCAAAAATTCAACCAAGAAACTACTAGAACTGATAGGGAAATTCAGTAGCATAGCAGGA